>JACEGR010002997.1:0-114622 GCA_014170235.1 Listronotus bonariensis
GTTTATCAAGGATTTATATTTTTCTTAAGTACATGGTCGCCATGGGTTGATTGTACTACTAAACTTCGTTAAGGTACGATGTTCAAAGGTGAAGACCTTTGTTTTTGGCTCTTCAATATTTTTATTCGCGGTACCGCGAATGGGATCCTTCGTTTTGTAGGTAAGGACCTTTTTATTTTATGCTTTATTTGTTTTCTGGGAGATTAAATTTAAACAAAATATTATTTGGCTTTTCTCCAGAATAAAATTAAAAGTTTATTTAACATTTTATGAAACTTATTTATACATTATGTAGAACTATTCTGCTCTACACAATATAATAGAAGGTATTATTACCTTAAAAGAAATAAAATAATGAAATATTTAATATTAAGTTACTTACAATACAAAGGTTTCAATCTTTTCGTCTTGTTAAGATTTTATTTTATTAGATTAAAATAATTTCAACCGAGTGCTAATGAACCTTGTTTATAGATTGAAACCTTTGTGTTGTAAGTAACTTAATATTAAATATTTTATTATTTTATTTCTTTTAAAGTAGTAATAACTTTTATTATATTGTAAGTAGAATAGTCTACATAATGTATAAAAGTTTAATTATCATAAAATGTTAAATAGACTTTAATTTTATTCTGGAGAAAGCCAAATAATATTTTGTTTAAAGACTTTTTTATCCTCAATATTTTTAATGAAAGTATGGTTATTCTGGTAGGTTAATCCTTTGATTTGTGGGTAAGGACCTTTCTGCGGTAAACGTCGGAATTTGCTATGTTGTGTTGGTGTGTTTTTAATTTTTGGCGTTCTTCGTAATCCTTTATAGTTTTTAGATTTTTAAAGATAATTTTTAAGTGTCCTAAAATATTTTTAAATAAATTTTTTATGCGGATTGTAGATATGATTTTTAATATTTTTAAGGTGACTCATTATGGGTTTGTTTAATTATTTTTTAAATGGTCACAAAATTTCCTTTTCAAAAATGAGTTTGTATTTCTTTCAAGCCGTTTCTAAGATATTGAATATTATGTTACTTGATATTATTATTATTAAGTAGAAAGTAGGCCAAAAAATGCTGTTTTAATTCCATTCCAATTTAACTTTTGTATTTCATTGAAATGGCGCAAAACTTTTTATAATAATAATAATTATTTAATATCGCAAATATAAGGGTACAAATATATTTTAGAAGTAAACTAATTTATACTGTTGATAATTTTCTCTAATATTAACAAAAAAAAAAAAAAGATTTATGTAATAAAAAACAACATGCTTTTAAAAACAATCACACATCCAATATCAATTTTAAATCGTACCGTTTTGTTACAATTTAAATCAAAAATTAATTTACAAAAATCACATGGTTTGTTTAAAATAGATACAGATATTAGTAAAGTCTGAACCGCCTTTAATCAATTCTGAAAGCAATGCCGCCAACTGCACAAAAAATGATAAAGTAAACAAACCTTTTCAAAAGCATATAGCCTCTGGCAGAGCCTGATTACATATTTTTAGATAAATAAAAAAAAATGTTAAAACACGTATCACGTACTTAGAAAACATCATCTTATTTCGTCTCTGTCCGGCTATAAAGGTGACCCGTGTCGTAAAGAATTATAAACTCGTCGAGTGTATTATTTATTGATGCAATATATCATTTTTCACAAAGGGGTTTGTTTACATTAGATACTTTGCGGCAACCCTTTCAGAATGAATAAAATCTGGTCCCATCTATATAGTTAGACCCATATTTATTTTATTCTGAAAACGCCGCCAAGTACACAAAAAATGATGAAGCAAATAAACCCTTTTGTGAACAATCATTTATTGCAGCAAAAATATTCAACTCGACGACTACGCCACACGTTACAGGTTTTATGGCATTCCAGAGACGAAATAAGAGGATGTTTTTAAGTACGTGATACATGTTTTCGCAATATTTTTATTTATTTATCTAAAAAATATGTAATCAGGCTCTGTCATAGGCTATGTGCTTTCGAAAAGGTTTGTTTACTTTATCATTTTTTGTGTACTTGGCGGCATCACTTTTAGAATAAAATAAATATAGTCTTAACTATACGTTAAATACATTATTTTAGTGTTTTAAAAAGTAACTAAAATCTAAATTTTGCCTTAGGGGTATTCTAGTCTAGAAATTTAAAAAATGTAAAAATTTGTTTTTTTTATAATTTAATAGAATTGATATTTAAAAATATCTCTCAAAAAGGTTTTTTTTTAAATTCGAATTATTTTACTTTTATTAATTAAGCTATACCCGTTCTAGTGACGTGGCAACTAGACCGGTTTGAGATGACAACTCTAACAATAGGCAATTGGATGGTGGGCTACACACGAGTCGCAAGAAGCATTTTCGGATTTTTACGACCTCGCGCATTAAACAAACGGACGGGTGGACGACATACGCACTTAAAAGCCGTGGCAAATGCAAACACCGGCCCCCCGTACCCTCCGGCCGCGATCTGACCGTGACGTTCCACACTCCAAACAGAAAACCACGACGCCGGCGCCGTCGACAAATTCTTTCCGATAATGCGGATAGTCTATTTGGCGCCAGGCGCGTTCCCCTCGATTTGCTTGCGCACAAACCGGTGTTTTCGCCCATGAAATGTAACTTGTTTTGCGCAGGTAATAACATTGGCAATTCATTGATGTCAGTGGAACAAACAGGTTGGTTAGTTTGAACGAATGTTTGAATTTTTTATTTTTCTATATCACCATGACGGTAGAAATCATGGCGTCGAGGACATGGTGCGTTTTTTTCTCCTTCCACTTTAAGGACACATAAATTCATGAATATTTACTTATTTTTTTAATAATTTTGTGTACTCTTGTATAAATAAGTGTAAAACATTTAAAGATGTGATTCCTCATTGAAAAATATGAAAAAAGTTCCATAAACATGGTCGAAAATGCATAGTTTCTCAAGATACAGGTGTCCAACATTTGGGTTCAACATTCACCTTCTTTTAATCTTCAGTTGACTTCACTTTTAATGTCATTAGATAGTCCTTAAAGAGCCCAAGATAGGAAAGTAAGAGTGAACTGCTCTATCTTTGACTGTTTTTGCTCAATAAATCGTCAAAAATACAAAATTCCGTCCCAAGAAACTGCAATAAAGTGGTTTTTATTTTTTTCTCGAAAACGAGACTACAAAAAGATTTCAAGAGATAAGAAGTTGTATTTTCGGTTGTATTCTAAAGAGTAAATAAAAAGTTACAAAAAGGTCAGTGGCGGCATTTTTACAATTATTTTCGATAAAGTATGTCCGTGAGACGCCACTGGACTTAATGGTTCTAGTTGTATGCCCTAACTTTGGCGCTTGATTACCCAATACTGAACGACTTCGAGGAAATCGGTTGCGATTATTCAGATCAATTACAAAGCCTATTTTATTTAAAAGTTTAACAAGCACCCTGTATCTTTGGAAAGTGTGCATTTTCAGGACCCATATAAATAAAGAAATAATAAAAAAGTTAAAATTAAATAATTAAACATCAATTATCTTAATAAAAAAACAATAATTTAAAAACAAACGGTCCCAGCATCGCTAGTTCATACAAGCAATTTACTGTATTTTAGTTTTTTTTTTGGAAAAAGTAATTCTTTCATCGGCTAGGTAATTTCTTTTTGCCATTTTTATTCACGGTTGTATTAAAAGAACCAGATTATCTATTTTAATTATAAAAATATTAGGTAATCGCCAAACGGTTATGTGTAGGTACTATAAAAAAACAGTATTTACAATCTTTTTATTTAAACTGGTATTCGGAAATTGTTTGATGTCTACGTACCAGAGTACCGTGGGTGTCGGCTTATTAGATGTTTAACCTTTCCTTAAGGTAGTTCAAGCACTAAACATGCATTTCACACATCCTACCTATACAGGTGATAATCCAAGGTCTTGAAAACATTTTAAGAAACCTAATTTTAAATTTCTTCAGTCTTTACATAGGTTTATCAAACATATTTTTATATTGACACGCGCTTTTAACTTGAAACGATAATATTATGACCAGATCTGCATTTTTTGACATATCAGTGACAGCTTTAAACGTCAAGATGACAACTCTAAATGTCAAGGTCACAGCTGGGCCATCGCAACCGCTACCGTCATGGGTAAAGACAAAAGACTCTGATCAGTGCATTACGTGCCGAAAATGTGTTTTCCAATTGATAATGCATTTATAATGTCTGGTACGAGTAAAAATTAGGCTTACCAAACATATTTTTATATTGACACGCGCTTTTAACTTGAAACGATGATATTATGACCAGATCTGCATTTTTTGACATATCAGTGACAGCTCTAAACGTCAAGATGACAACTCTAAATGTCAAGGTCACAGCTGGGTGCCAACACATCCGCTACCGTCATGGGTAAAGACAAAAGACTCTGATTAGTGCATTACGTGCCGAAAATGTGTTTTTCCAATTGATAATGCATTTATAATGTCTGGTACGAGTAAAAATATGCCGCAAATTGAACATTGTTCGAAAACAACAACGTCAATTTTATTATTATTAACAACTAAAAATTATTGTTTGACAATTAACAAAACCAAAGAAACACAAACACTACCCAAGCAGCAAGCTGACGTCTTGTTAACGTCTCTTTTTAGTCATTTTTGGTCAGCAAAGACGTCATAAGATGACGACAAAACGACGTTAAATTGACCTCCCTAAGTCACAGACAAAAGACGTCCCGTTAATGACGCCATAATGACGTCTTTAAGATGACGAAAAATTTACGCATATATTTGTTTTTCAAAGCTAAATTGATATGAAATTTTATTTGAAAATTGAAATAGAAAAAAACTCCTTACTGCTTGCAATTTCCTTGCACTGCAAGGTTGCATCTCTCGGGACACTGTCCAACCTGGAGATGCAGATTTTAACACTAGCCGAAGATAATTCTTTCAAAGCTACTTGAAATCGCCAACCGCAGACCGGTCTCGAACTATTTTGGTCTCATCGGTACGGTGTAGGCGATAAAAAGCGAAGATGTTGAATAAACGTAGTAGTTTATTGTCCATTACGCCATCTATCGGAGAGTTTTTTTCCATTTTAATTTTGTAAAATTATTAGTCTTATTTCTCTGTCATATGATATTTCGGTTGGATTTTGACACGAATCATATAATGTCACAAAATTTTTCTGGCGGATTTTCTAAACATGACGTCATTAGATTTTCATGAGCTAGTATGACGAAAAAATGACGTCGAAAAGACGTCACTTCAACGACGTCAAAAACACGTCAATTAAATGACGTCATAATTTTGGTCTGATGACGTCCTATGACCAAAAATGACTTTAAAAGGACGTCGTAATGACGTCAGCTTGCTGCTTGGGTAGTTTGTAAACAATTTCTTTTTTAAGCATCGACAGGGCGCCAAATAACCTCAAAATGTTTGGCAGAGGTTAGCAACATCAGTTTGACACAAAATGACACAAGATTTCATTAAAATTGCTGCCGTAGAAACAATAAACTCTTTAAGCAATAATTTAGGTATTGCATTTTTTTAACATTTAATTGCTGTAAAATTCTAATTTTACATAAAAAAATATAAATTAGGTACCTATAGCAATTTATTGACCAATAAAATTCCCCAATCTAATTGTCAAAAAGCATGCCGTGTAAAGCGAGCTTAAGGAACTTAATGATTTAGGTAAACAATATTATGTCTTGTCCTATGGACCTTTAAAGATATTAATAAGTAAATTAACAACTAGAAATGACCTGAAAATACAATACAAAATACAGATATCGTATTATAATAATTTGTGTAGGTGCATGACATTTCACTGTTATTTCAATTTTATTAAATATGGAAAACGAGAATACACCTTTATTAGTTAAACAGGTCAGTATTTTTAATAAACCATTATACAGTGGGTATGTCCATGGATATATTTTACAATAGAACAAATGATCCAAATCTTTTTTCTTAGGAAAGTCGTGTATGACAAATTCTTTTGCTTGTTAGAGAAAAAGATGAACGTTAAAAATCATTTATTGCTTTGTATATGGAGCCCAACACTACAAAAATGAATAAATCAAAAGAAAAATGCTTTAAAAAGGATTTCAAAATCAAGTGAGCATCCAATATCTATTTATAACAACGAAATTTAAATTGTTAAAACCAATATTTATTTTAATACTTTTCGTAGTAAATAGTAGTAAAAGTATAAAAATGTATTTTTACAACTTTTCCTGCTAAATTTTATATGAAAGGTTTTAAAAAATTACACAATGAGATTAAAATTAGTTGACAAACCACGACGTTAATTCTAACGATTATTAAAACCAGGAAAGAGGTATAAAACATAAATAAAATAATGTACCTAATATGAGATTTGGTTTATGGTAAATTTTTTTAATGTTTTATTTGTTTTCTGGGAGATTAAATTTAAACAAAATATTATTTGGCTTTTCTTCAGAATAAAATTAAAAAGTTTATTTAACATTTAAAGAAAATTAAAACTTTTATACATTATGAAGAACTATTCTGCTCTTACACAATATAATAAAAGTTATTATTACTTTAAAAGAAATAAAATAATGAAATATTCAATATTAAGTTACTTACAATACAAAGGTTTCAATCTAAAATGTATTGCAGTCTTAAATTATTAGTTTAAAAATAAATAATAGTTAAAAAAAAACTAAAAAAACACGCTTTTATATGCAACCGAACTAAAAATTAGAAAATAATTTTTCATTACAAAGAGTTTGTCACTTCAGAGTAAAAAGCGTGGGGTGCATTTTACTATTTTTCATAACTTTTCCCTCATAGATATTTGCAAATAGAATAATTATAACATTTAATATATTAAGCACCCCACGCTTTTATTCTGAAGTGACAAACTCTTTGTTATGAAAAATTATTTTCTAATTTTTAGTTCGGTTGCATATAAAAGCGTGTTTTTTTAGTTTTTTTAAACTATTATTTATTTTTCATTTTTAGTTCGATATATCAATTAGTTTTTTAAAAATAAATGCTCCAGTTTATTCACTAAAAATTCCTTCGCCATTTTGTCAAGAGACACAGAGGATCTGTAAAGGAATTTATTTATCCTGGCGGTCCTAATCAGGATAACGGGATACTGTTTTTAAATTATTGCATTGTCATCGGTCCTTGATACGTGTGCAAAGTTTCAAAGAAATTGAATCGCTGGAAGTTGGTAAAAATTAGGCTCAAAGATTCCGTTACATAGATAGATAGATAGATAGATAGTTACAACCCAAGCTAATAAAAGCGTGTTAAAAACATCGTCCGCTTCGTGAACTCGTGTTTTTATTAAATGATTGTAGATTCAACTATTTGTTAGACAAAAATCATCTTTAAAATCTGTTGGATAGTTTAATAGATTAAATTTATAGCTCTTGTATAATAATATACATACGCAGCACTTAGGCAGTAAAAATAGACAACTTCAACACTTAAAATGTAATTATGACACGACAAACGATAAACTGTCATTAAATGATTTTTAAAAATAATTTATTTAAATTATTACAATGGACCCATAATGCCTTAATCAGTATTATATTTTCATAGTATGTAATTATATTATTAAAAATATAGCGTGTCAGCTCTGCAGGTTTTTAATGTTTTAGTAATAAGTACAAATACTTGTACGTATTTTTAAACTCTTAACCACTACTTACTCTATAGTAATTTTAAATTGTATGTCAAGTATATCTTACACGCAAAAGAATTGTAAAATTTGTAAAGTGGGTAATTTGTTACCTACAAAACTATTTTTAACACGCCTATATTAGCTTCACTTGTATGTATGTATGATGTATACTGTATAAGCAATAGTTAATGGTATATCGGCCAGTAAAGCAACAACAAGGGATAAACGATGAATCATCCAATACAACCCAAGCAGCAAGCTGACGTCTTATTTACGTCTCTTTTAGTCATTTTTGGTCACATTTGTCACAGACAAAAGACGTCCCGTTAATGACGTCATAATGACGCCTTTAAGATGACGAAAAATTGACGCATATACTTTTTTAAGCTAAAAGGATACGATATTTTATTTAAAAATTGAAATATGAAATAACTCCTTACTGTTTGCAATTTCCTTGCACTGCAAGGTCGCATCTCGTCATTATGACGTCATTTTTAGGTCATTTTTGGTCATGGGCCGTCATCAGACCAAAATTATGACTACATAGATTAAGATTATTGGGTCCAGTGGCGTCTCAGTGAGCACCACACCCAATAATATTCAGAACAAAAAAGTACGTTACTAACTTTTTATACAGTTTCCTGTTATTTCTTTGAATCTTGCTTTGTTCGAGAAAAAAAAATTGAAGTCACTCTAAGTGTTACACCCTGTATAATATTTCAAAAATATTATTTCACGGTTTGCCTTAAAAATAATATTATTTTATTTTTTTACAGGGTCCCTCGTCCACCCAGGAGACAATGGGCCTTTATAAACAGTATTTTCGACTGACGAATCAGGCTAAGAATCACTTGCTTGGTATCGACCCTAAATCCCAAAAGGTAAAGATGGCATTCCTATACAAATGCTCATCTCACAACAACTTAACCACGGTGAGTAAAATTCGAATAACTTTTAGATTATTTATGTTTTACCCATCTATTATTGATCTGTAATACCTTAGAAACGGAATATGTTATGGTAGCAATAATACGTGCTATCACACCTAGGGCATTATAAGCGGGCATTATGATAATGCCCGCTTATAATGCCCTAATGGGCTTATATGAAAATTTTATTGCTTATCCAATTTTATTTCTCTCACAATAAAGATCAAGTTTATACAAACATATGTATTAAAATAAAATCAATAACTTACCAGTTCCTGAAAATATGCCATTAAAACGGTTTCGGTTATTTGAAGAATTGCGTTCGCATCTTTCCAAATACCAAATATGCCATACTCCCGATCATACTGTTGCCTTGATTTAACTGGCAAAAGATTTTCGGTCGCTTTTATGGCCTTTTCTCTTATATTTTGTGGAATTTCTTCCATTTTGAGCAAATCGTTAAATAAAAAATGCCAACTGACTAACTGATAGAAACATCAAAGTCAAACTTAGCACCAGTCATTATCTACTTACGTATACAGGTACAGATGCAACTTATTTTTTATATTGCGAATAAATAAAGTAATTAGTCATTGAAAAAATCTTTTTGGGTAAAACATAAAGCATTGTATGCACCACGGGCTTTACTGGACTATAATGCCCATCAGGTCGAAATCTAGCCCTCGGGCCAGAGGCCCTCGGGATATTTCGAGGGCATTATAGTCCTAGTAACCCTTGATCCATAAATAGCTATAAGAATCGCCTTTTTATTAAATAATATAATTAGTACACAACTTTTCAGTTGGTGTGTATCTCCAATCGTTGTCAAGGAGTATCTAAAAACCTACTTTTTAAAGTTACTATAGGCATATTTTTCTAATTCTTCTGTCTCACAGCTGCTAATAAGCTTGTCTAACAGCTGACGTCATTAAAATGTGAATCGAAAAAATAAAAACGCTTATAGTAAGAACATTTTAAAAGAGTAAATTCGGTACCCTTTGAAAATAATACAAAAAAACATAATAACGACCGCCTGCAATCGGACTACTTTATACAAAGGCGCCGCTATCCTTTACAGCGAGTCGCCGATACACTATGGGATAGAAATCCATTATTTTGGCCAAAAAGCAACTTTGAAATTTTAATAGCTCATGCTGTGTATTCCAAAGAAGAAATTCCAAACTACATGTACGCAAAATTATAAAAGGATATGACGACTTCGATTGGGGTAATAAGAAACTTAAAAATGTATTTTAAGTAAACATAAATATACAACATTTAATCTACCTTGTTTACTAAAAAAAGTAAAAGAGTTTAAATAATAAGAGCTATTGTTGTGTTTCCGATGCAGTCTCGCGAAGTCTCGCTACTTTGTCAAAGTTTTTTTTACCTTTTTCTTTATCAGTTTTTGTACTTACAATTGCCTTCCTACTTTTTGCTACTTCTGAGTGTAAGGACAGATACAATATTTTTTTATAATTTACAAGTTTTTCCATTTTAAAATTTAATATGTTTTGTCCTACACTGTATATCCTAAGAGATAAAAGCATTCTGATGAAAGATATGGATTCTACAGAATCTGCCCAACAAAACAGTGTTCTTTTATTTATTTTATACATTAAAAAATAAAAAAAGTTGGGAAGATGTATCTCTATTACGCTTCTAAGAATAATTTAAAAATTATTTTTCTGATTTGGATGGTCATATTTCCAAAATTAATAATTGAGATATACACATCAAATGTAGTATTTTTTAAAGCATTTTAAAAGATTTTATGGGTAATCATACTTATTGTCGTACTCTGTATATCATATGAGATAATAATCATCGGATTACTGATCAGAATACTTACATTTTAGTTTATTTTGTACAATAGAAAATAATAATGTTAAGGGGGTGTAAATTTATAATAACATATAATAAGTTTTAGGTTTCCAAAAAGCATTTGTAATAATTTATAATATTTTTCCAGTAAAAGCACCTCATTTTAAGTTAGATTGGTAAGTTTTAGAATTTTGACCAAAAAATTAATTTCTATCCCATAGTGCGATGACCAGCTGCATCAACCGGCATATCATAAAAGAAATATAGCAAAGGCGGCCGCGAAGACAAGAATGCCGATTTATTTACTTTAACCTTTTTTGTGTTTTTTTTCTTATCAAAGAGCACCGAATTGACATTTTTTAACTGTTCCTTCTATACCGCCAACGACAAATGACATAAAAAAATATATAACCTAAATCTTCCGTTTTATAACAAAATTGCACAATATTTTCAATTGCAGTTGATTTAATTCTTCACATGGTTGCCCACACATATTATTGTTAATATTGTTATTGTTATTAGTATACATTTAGTCAATTTTGTTTGACTTTTAACCTCAAATTCGGATATATTTCCCTCTTTGTTTTTTCAACCTGTCAGACATTGGTTAGACATCTTCCGAGCCCGCTAACAACCGCTGTGA
Source organism: Listronotus bonariensis (assembly GCA_014170235.1). Lineage (NCBI taxonomy): Eukaryota > Metazoa > Arthropoda > Insecta > Coleoptera > Curculionidae > Listronotus > Listronotus bonariensis. Next base: position 11,053 of record JACEGR010002997.1, read on the forward strand.
GCTGCTGTAACACTGACATCATTGATTTGTCAAAAAATGAAAGTGCTTACAGCTGCTGTAAACAGCTAACAAAGAAAATGTACCTTATCTTAATTTGAGCCTAGATACTAGAGCCATAATATTTTTTTTTATTTTTGGACAAACCACGAAGGCTAAAAGCCTAAATACGAACGTACCGTGGGTGTCTTAAGCGAGGTAAGAGAGAGTTTGTTGACATGGGATCCAAATACTTGAAGATTTAGGGGGAAGGAAAGACCTCCGCGGGCAGCAGGTTTCACATTCTAGAAACTCTAGGAATAAAAGAACGAGCAAAGTGGGAAGTTCCGGACCTGTCCAGTTGAACCGTATAGGGATGCATATGCGCGGCACCACGAGTTTTTCTGGTGGAAACTGTGAGTGCAGGAACTATACCGGACAATTCTTTAGAGTAGAAGCCATGGAAGTACCTATAAAAAGCGATAAATCCCCAACAGCCCGACGATGGGCAAGAAAGGGAATCCTTTCTTCAAGTGAAGGATCATTAATGAGACGAATACCGAGACGAAAAATACTTTTGGCTCGAAAGAGAAATCCAAGATTTTTGAAGCTGCCGTGGCTATAGATACAATATATTTATGCCAGTTAAGTTTACTTTTAAATGTGACGCCCACAAGATTGAAGGTGTCCTTGCTCTGTAAAACTTGGCTAATAAGTAGATGATGAGTATTAGGTGACTCTTTTCGCGACAAGAAACATGATTGTGTTTTGGATGCATTAAAATGGACGAGATTTTTGGCGCCCCAATCCAATATTAAATTAAGATCCTGCGAAAGAGATATCTGTATCGCTCTGCGTTTGTTTTCCAAATCAGGTTTAGTGATGGGTTTAGGAACCTGAAAACTGGAGTGAAGGGTACTATCGTCGGCGAAACTATGAACGGAATTAGTTGTGGACGAGAGATTTGATGTGAAGAAGAAACAATGTTGGTGCCAGAACTGAGCCCTGAGGCACTTTAGCATTTACTTGGTGAAAGCTTGAAGAATGGCCGTCCACAATAACTGATATACGTCGATCAGATAGATAACTAGAGAGCCAAGTAAAGAGTTTAGTTGAAAGACCATAGGAGGGAAGTTTATTAAGAAGTGCGGCATGCCAGACCTGGTCAAAAGCTTTGAATATATCAAGAGCAACGATCTGGGACTCATCTAGAAACTCAAGAGACCTATTCCAGCAGTGTGATACGAAGGAAAGAAGATCTGCTGTAGATCTTTTGTGGCAAAATCCATACTGCCTGTCAACCAAAACAAAAAAAATTATGACATTTTAAACATAAGCAAAGGACTACAAGTAGCGCCCTGTACGTTTTACAAGAAAAACGTAAACAGTTTTTGATTCCTTACCTTGGAAAAACCTCTAAATAAAAATTTTGTACAGTTTTTTAACTAAATTAATTAATTATAATATAGTTATCCATTTTATTTTAGTTAATTTTTCATTACAAAGAGTTTGTCACTTCAGAATAAAAGCGTGGGTTGCTTAATATATTAAATGTTATAATAATTTTTTTTAATACAAAGCAATATAGCACCTCACGCTTTTATTCTGAAGTGACAAACTCTTTGTAATGAAAAATTATTTTCTAATTTTTAGTTCGGTTGCATATAAAAGCGTGTTTTTTAGTTTTTTCAAACTATTATTTATTTTTCATTTTTTAGTTCGATATATCAATTAGTTTTCTGCGGTCATGTGATATTGAAATGTTTCACGAACTATTTCGTAATCTAATCATTTCATTTAAAGCTTCACTGTTGCATGGGGTTTCAGAACGCAACTACTCCGAACAAGTTTCTGTCAGCCTTATGCTGAGAGTACGTCCGAAACTGCATGCATGCACAGATCGCGCACTAGCTCTTTCTCGGTTACTCTCCTACAGAAAATCTATAAAGGAATTTATTTATCCTGGCGATCCTAATCAGGATAACGGGATACTGTTTGCAGATTATTGCATTGTCATGGGTCCTTGATACGTGTGCAAAGTTTCAAAGAAATCGAATAGCTGGAAGTTGGTAAAAATTAGGCTCAAAGATTCCGTTACATAGATAGATAGATAGATAGATAGATAGATAGATAGATACAACCCAAGCTAATAAAAGCGTAAAATTAACTAAAATAAAATGGAAAGTTTGACACCCTTTATCTCGAAAACCATTAACTTTTTTGACTTGGGAAAATTATATTAGATTAGTTGTATTTTGGCGCATTTTGCATGGATCTGTATATTAGTGTTTTTCGAAAAATATTTTCTATAAACTGGGGCTTTAGCCCCTCCCCCAAAAAAAAACAGAGGCTAGTTGCGCCACTGGTGGTATCCACTACTGACTTTTTAACACGCTTTTATTAGCTTGGGTTGTAACTATCTATCTATCTATCTATCTATCTATGTAACGGAATCTTTGAGCCTAATTTTTACCAACTTCCAGCGATTCAATTTCTTTGAAACTTTGCACACGTATCAAGCACCGATGACAATGCAATAATTTAAAAACAGTATGCCGTTATCCTGCTTAGGACCGCCAGGATAAATAAATTCCTTTACAGATCCTCTGTGTCTCTTGACAAAATGGTGAAGGAATTTTTAGTGAATAAACTGGAGCATTTATTTTTAAAAAACTAATTGATATATCGAACTAAAAATAATAAAAAAATAGTAAAATGCACCCCACGCTTTTTACTCTGAAGTGACAAACTCTTTGTAATGAAAAATTATTTTCTAATTTTTAGTTCGGTTGCATATAAAAGCGTGTTTTTTTAGTTTTTAAACTATTATTTATTTAACTTAATTTTTTTGTATAGGTATTTTTTTGAACAATTACTTATAATGTATTTTAAACGTTTGACAATTGACAATTTGGAAATCACATTATGCAAAATCAAATGGATGTTATTAAAATAATTATTGGGGATCCTAATTTAAAAAAGACGTAATAACATAGTACTTATTTGCTATTATAAAAAAAATCAAGTAAAAAATACAATTTCCTAGTAAGTTATAATATAAATCAATACATGTTGACACATAAATGTGTTTAATTCGAAATAAAAAAATAATAATATATGACTTCCTGCACGTGAAACAATTATTATTATAAGCAGTCAGGTCAAAATTAATCAATTTTAAAAGTAATAAACTAAAACGTAAATATAAACTTTAACAAAAAACTTTAACTATTTTCAACAAGTTCATATTATTCATATTAACATGTTAGAACAAGAGAAAAAACAGGTAATTTTAAAAACCAAAAACAAAATAGAAGCAATAACTTTGTTCTTAGAAGACCATAATCTAATATACAAAATGGTGTTTTGACACTCTTTGTAAACTTTTATATTTTTAATTGCTCCAAAAATTTTATTCTTATTAAAAAAACAAAAACACTTCTTTTACCGAAAATGCAACACTAATCAAAATGAAGACATTTTGCACCTCTTAAAATAACAGACGTTTTTGGCCTCCTTATGGTTATCGTTATTAAACATAACGATTACGGCAGCAGTTTTAGACAGAGATTTTGCAGCCTCTTTTAAGAAATATATCTTGCGTCTGCGCTTTCGACACATAACCTTATTTTTGCCTGTGGTTCACCCATTTTAAAGTTAACGAAAAGTCATTATTTACTTTTATTCTTCATAAGATATAAATTTATATTTAAATATATGCAAACACTTCTGTTGATTTCGTTTTTTAAAGGATGCATACAATACAGTATAAGCAAAACACAAAAAGTAAGGTTAGGTTTGGTAGTAGAATAAAAAGCAAGTGTGCCAGATTGTAATATCTAAACCAATTACTGATTTAGAATATCCGTAAAAGTGCAAGTCCGTTTTAATTTCTTAACACTATTTGATTTTTATTACTGCTATAGATTTTTCGCTAATTAGAGCCTATGTATAAATGATATTTTAATTAATACGGCATTAAAATTTTAACCTTTTAAATAATTGATATTAAAATTTCTACAATCCGGCAACCACGCAGTTTAACAATAACGATAACGATAAGCTCTTCGGTATTCATCCGTAATTAAAGGAGTCCGGTATGGTTAATAACGATAACAGATCATGTTTGCGTTACTGCGCAGTCTCAGAATAACGTTAACTACAACCGAATTGCAAAATAAGAGGTGCAAAATGTCTCTAATATGTAAATGAATCATAGCGTATACTAGGATAGGCACAAATAATAGGAATTTATGTAACAAGTGCATAAAGTGATACTTTTTTTACGGAAGTTTGACAGCACGAGCCGTTAGGCGAGTGCGGCAATCCCATTAGTAAAAAAAGACACTTTATGCATGTTCTACATACTATATTTTTTCCACGACCGTATAAAAATTTCTTAAAATACCATTATATATGTTTTATTTATCTACACTTATTAATTTTAATTTTTGCAGCACAGCCATTATATTGCAACAAAACAACATAGCCTCCTTATTTTTTAAGAGACAATTATCTTCTTCATTACTATGCATTTATTATTTAATTTAAGAAAATTGTATGTACTTACTTTTTGTAGAAATAATACTAAAACAGTAAAAAATCCTTTTAACGTTCTTAGTCATCCAAATTCATTATTACTATTAAATTTCAATAATTTCTATTAAATTTTATTTTTAATAGAGTTACTGAACACCCTGTCAGCGCCGTATTAACTCTTTGAGGCGCCCTAGGCTATAATTCCCGGGCGCCTATTTTCCACCAAAAAATATTGAAGAGCAAAAAAAAAGGTCATTTCCTCCGTAGCGCCTATTTTGAGTGCCAGGCGCCTTACTTCACCACCCGATATAAAATTTGATGACAAAAAAAAATAAAAAGGTCATTCCCTCCTTTTACGCCTATTTCATTCCAAAGCACCTTATTCACAGAGAAATTATTTACCAAAAATCCCCACTCAACATAATAGTTATTTATGTATCAAGGGCGTTTCTAGGACTATAATGCCCTGAAGGTCGAAATAGCCCGAGGGCTAGATTTCGACCTGATGGGCATTATAGTCCAGTAAAGCCCGTGGTGTATACAATGCTTTATGTTTTACCCAAAAAGAGTTTTTCAATGACTAATTACATTATTTATTCGCAATATAAAAAATAAGTTGCACCTGTACCTGTATACGTAAATAGATAATGACTGGTGTTAAGTTTGACTTTGATGTTTCTATCAGTTAGTCAGTTGGCATTTTTTATTTAACGATTTACTCAAAATGGAAGAAATTTCACAAAATATAAGGGAAAAGGCCATAAAAGCGACCGAAAATCTTTTGCCAGTTAAATCAAGGCAACAGTATGATCGGGAGTATGGCATATTTGGTATTTGGAAAGATGCGAACGCAATTCTTCCAATAACCGAAACCGTTTTAATGGCATATTTTCAGGAACTGGTAAGTTATTGATTTTATTTTAATACATATGTTTGTATAAACTTAATCTTTATTGTAAGAGAAATAAAATTGGATAAGCAATAAAATTTCCATATTAGCGCATTAGGGCATTATAAGCGGGCATTATCATAATGCCCGCTTATAATGCCCTAGGTGGGATAGCAGGTATTATTGCTACCATAACATATTCCGTTTCTAAGGTAATACAAATCAATAATAGATGGGTAAAACATAAACTTTTTTATGCGCCTAAATCTTCTTCAATGATAGTAAAACTTTTTGAAGTTGAAGTTTTAGTATCTGGTACCTTTATAACCAAGACTGTTCCTCTATCTTCACATGTCATCAATGGTCATTTTGACCAACACATCTCGTCTTAAACCTCCAAAAACACCCATTACCAATATGACTTTGTGTACCACCTCATCAGGAGCCTTCTTAATAAATTTTAATATTTGTTCTCCTTCCAAAACTTTAGACTTCTTCGGGACGTATCCTTTCGACTTAACTTTTAAAAAAGATATGAGACGATGGTATTGCAAAATAACTATATTTTCATAGACCATCAACGTAGACCTTAGGGTGAAATACTTGGTCCAGAGAGAGTTCGGACTGTATTTTTCCGACTAAAAATAATAAAGTTTGTTAAACATATGTATTAAAATAAAATCAATAACTTACCAGTTCCTGAAAATATGCCATTAAAACGGTTTCGGTTATTTGAAGAATTGCGTTCGCATCTTTCCAAATACCAAATATGCCATACTCCCGATCATACTGTTGCCTTGATTTAACTGGCAAAAGATTTTCGGTCACTTTTATGGCCTTTTCTCTTATATTTTGTGGAATTTCTTCCATTTTGAGCAAATTGTTAAATAAAAATGCCAACTGACTAACTGATAGAAACATCAAAGTCAAACTTAACACCAGTCATTATCTACTTACGTATACAGGTACAGGTGCAACTTATTTTTTATATTGCGAATAAATAATGTAATTAGTCATTGAAAAACTCTTTTTTGGGTAAAATATAAAGCATTGATATGCACCACGGGCTTTACTGGACTATAATGCCCATCAGGTCGAAATCTAGCCCTCGGGCTATTTCGACCTTCAGGGCATTATAGTCCTAGTAACGCCCTTGATACATAAATATCTATTAAAACCTCCCCTTTATGGCACCTATTACTCCTTTGTCTGGCGCCTATTTTTTCCATGACGCCCTAGGCTGTAGCCTAGTCAGCCTAATGAATAATACGGCCCTGTACCCTGTATAACTGCTTAAGCAATGTTTTCATCCTTGGGGTTTTGGGAGCTTGTGAAATTTTTTATTATAAATTGTTACATTTACTCCAAAACCTAATTATACTAGGTTATATAATTGTCAAAGCAATCCTCATATTCTTTGGGTTTTTGGGTTCTTATGAAATACTGTTAAATTTATAATTACTTTGGTTATTACTTATTTGTGTTGTAATAATTCCTAACAATTGCCTTTCGAGAGTAATGCATATACTGGTTTCATTAGTTTGCTATTATTATTATTATAGTTGGGCAAGCGTTTGGTTTTTTTTGGCCAAATTATAGCCACAAGAAATTTCTGGTACGGACCGTGATTTTAATATAACATCAATTTCACTTTCTGCAGTTACTGCAGGTTTAGTGTTTTAATATACAGGGTGTTCAAAAAATAGACGGAGATATTATAATGGACGATTTTCCCACAATCTTGGTTTCCATTTCTGAAATAAATTCAGTAGTAAAAGTAAATCATGGCTAATTGGATTCGTTTTGGAATTTTTTTTTTAAATTTTATTAGTTTATTAAAATCGTTATTTTGTATCGTTTTTAATAAAATCGCATTTTAAATACAGACTAACCAGCATTTTGTATGAAAAAAATACATTTATTTTATAAAATCATTTAAATATGATAAAATTATTAAAAACAGTTCTTTCTGTTTTCTTCGGTTTTAAGGAGGTTACAAATACCGTTTTAAAATATTTTATCATATGTTAATGATTTTCTCGAAAAAATAAATTTATTGTTTAACGCGATTTTATAAAAACAGTACAATATTCAAATAAGGTATAAATTTTTGTAGGAAAAATATGAAGGAAATTAAACAGTCGAACCAAAATGTAAATTTTAACACATCATTAAAATATACGGGGTGGGCCAAACACATACGTATATATATACCACCCTGATATATATATATATATATATATATATATATATATATATATATATATATATATATATATATATATATATATATATATATATATATATATATATATATATCACCATATTCGACACGGTCTGTAGCTGGATAACCATGGGGTTTTTAAAAAAGTAAATACTGGAACATATACAGGTCGGATAAGACCACAGTATAAAATTATTTTTGTCTATACAGGGTGTCTCAAAAAGTGTGACGTATCAAAGTTATATTTTTTAAATAAAACACCCTATATTTTATGAAGGTTTTAGATTCTACTTTAAAAATAACTCAAGTTTGTTTCTAGTACTAGTCTAATTTAATTCGTTTTTGTGATTTTTGATTTTTTTGAAAAATGCAGAGGTAAAATTAAATTGATTTTACTTTAACACTTTTAACACTTTAAACTTTAAAATATGTTACAAGATTAGAAAAAGTCTGCCATATCATACGTAGGTCAAATCAAGATCAAATATTGTATCAGGGTGATCAAAAAATAATTTAAATTTTTCAGAAAATCAAATAGCCATATCTCTCTTATTTAAAACACTCTGTATTTTTTACGTCACATGATGACAAATAAAATACTCTTTCAAATGGTGTATAGGTTGCCTATACCTATCTTTTGTGCTTTTTAAGTAAAATCTGTTTTTACAAATTTTTAGTCCAAATGTTTATTTAAATTAAAGTTGGCTGTGACATAGCAGCCATTAATATTTTCTTATGAAAATAACAACAACCATTTATTGATTACTAGTGTTTTAGTCAGTTTTAAAGAAATTTCAATGATTTTAAATAAAAACCCTTCTTCTACAACAACAAGATGATATAATACTGGTAGGATGTGAGAAAAATGGTTTACTTTAGTCTAGAGTTAATCCTGAAAAATATTCCAGGAGAAACCATATGATAACCTTAATTGTTGCTTTAAAATTTGACTACAGTGATTATGGATAATGGAAACAACGAGTTATAGGTCACAGAATGTCGTCATAACTGACCAGAGGCGTTATTAGGATTATTTAAAAACACAAGTTTTATCATTACCACATTCAGCTGACATAAGTGTTATTGGAAGTAGCATTATAAGCAACTAATGAATTTTTTTTTCTGTGAATTTTAAAAATAGTGGCAGATAATACAAAATCTTTTAATTTTGTGCTTTTTTCCAACAAATTTACATTTTGCAATAACGGCTTAGTAAATAGGCATAGCTATATCACAGCCTACTTACATTTAAATAGACATTTGGAATAAAAATATGTTAAAACGGAATTTACTTAAAAAGTATAAAGGATAGGTATAGGCAACCTATCACCATTTGAAAGAGTATTTTATTTGTCATCATGTGACGTAAAAAAATACAGGGTGTTCCATTTAAAATAAGAGAGATATGGCTATTTGATTTTCTGAAAAATTGAAATTATTTTTTGATCGCCCTGTACAATATTTGATCTTGATTTAACCTACATATGATATGGCAGAGTTTTTATAATCTTGTAACAAATTTTAAAGTTTAAGGAGTTTATATTGTTAAAATAAAATTAATTTATTTGCACCCCTGCATTTTGAAAAAAAATCAAATATTACAAAAACGAATAAAATTAGACACTTGGTACTTTTAACAAACTTAAATTATTTTTGTATGTACAATCTAAAACCGTCATAAAATATAGGGTGTTTCATTTAAAAAATATAACTTTGATACGTCACACTTTTTTGAGACATCCTGTATAGAGTAAAATAATTTTTATACTGCGGCCTTATCCGACCTGTATATGTTTCAGTATTTACTTTTTTTTAAACCCCGAACGCCGCAAATTTTCGGACGCCGTTGTGTATGGCGAGGTCCTGTGTAAATGTCGCAGGAAAATGGTTGGTCCTTGTAAGGCAAATGATTTTGATATTTTTGATAACATACTAGGCGAACAGTGTGTTTTGCAGAAAACAGTAAAAAGCAAAAGCGCTATAGACCGTCATGCAAAACAGTCACATTGGGGGGTCATGATTAGTTTTGGTTGGCTATTTTTTTAAAATTTGTTGTATTAAGAAAATAAAAAAATAATAAAAGTTCTAACTAACCATGACTCCCCCAATGTGACAGTTTTTGCATGACTCAAATATTTCTATTTCCATTTGTCTAAAAATTGCTTGGGCAAACAGAATCAAATAGCATTTGAAAGTGAAAATACATATTTTCCTCGGCAGAAGGTATGGCCTAGACAGAAACCTTGTGCCTAAAATAACTATATGCCTACGACATATACGTAGTTATAGGGACACCCTGTATATTCTGTAAATATTATCAATACCCATTTTAATCCAACCCATAAAACTAAAGTTTACCTTCTCTTTTAGGTCGCCTGTCGGTTATCGTAATCGGACTTTTTACTTTGGCGATAGGTATAATTTTATCTTCAATACCATGGCTGGATTATATAATTCTTAAGGTAAGTCATCTAAACGGTATGAAAGTGGTGAGACAATCAGTAAACACTGGTGTTGGGCAACCGAATTATTGGCAAATTCTTTATAGGAATTTCCCGTTAAACCAATTAAGCTAAGAGAAATATTATGGATCCTGCGTGCAATAAATTTAATTGGAGACAAATAAATGTGTATTTAAGTTATATTAGAGTATGGTGGTACAAGGTGTCCGACTATACAGGGTGTTTTTAATTGATGGCTAAAAATACAGGGTATAATTCCTTAGCTTATTTTAGGAAGAAAAGTTTATATGAACATATACAGTGTGTCCAAGATAAGGATCCTAAGCATGGAAGTCTCAGTACCTATTGGAGATACAGCTTAGGTTAACTTAGGAAAAAGTTGTGTTTTTAAAGCTTACTTACATGCCGTTTAGAAACTTGAAAAATTTTCATGGCCTGCTGAGATATTTGGCAAAAACGAAAATTTGACTATATCGATTTTATTTTTTTCTGACTTTATTTGAAGAGATATAAAAAAACTTATAACACTTTTTCATTGGCACTTTTTAGCTACTACATGATGATATTTTTAGATTTTATACCCGACGTTTTGTTTTCAAGAAACCATCATCAACTTTATTTTTTATATGGTTTAAAAAAGAGTGCCCTCCTGTATCTGATCCCATTTTTTATTACAGATTCAACGATGTATTACATGTCATATTTTAATTTTTAGTTAAAAGAAAAATTGCATTTTTCTATTTTTTTAAGTTATTTTTAAGTCGGCCTTGCAAACAAATGCTTGGACGTTAATACCTGTTACCGTATCTGCAACATAATTAAATATCATTATAAAATAGTATTTGTCCTTATTACCCTGCTTGTCGAGTTGTTGTTTTTAGAGCAATTGTTCTTATTGTTACTGTTGTCTCTATTATTGTTTATTGGTGAATAGCTATATAGCTTATTGTATTATTACGGTCGAATATGCAGGATGGCCATTATAGCCATTAAGATAAGTTTGACATGCTAACATGCTACATTTTGTGCTGCAAAAATAAATGAAGGCATCATTTTTGCAGTTAATAAATTATGGTAAATACAAGGACCTGGTATTTTAGTTCCTAAAATTCCACACCACATATTAAATCCAAAGTAATGCGTATTGCGTATACAGATAACAGTAACAATAAGAACAATTGCTCTAAAAACAACAACTTGACAAACAGGGTAATAACGACAAATACTATTTTATAATGATAATTAATTATGTTGCAGATACGGTAACAGGTATTAACGTCCAAGCATTTGTTTGCAAGGCCTACTTAAAAATAACTTTAAAAAAATAGAAAAATGCAATTTTTCTTTTAACTAAAAATTAAAATATGACATGTGATACATCGTTGAATCTGTAATAAAAAATGGGATCAGATACAGGGGTACTTTTTTTTCGAGCCATATAAAGAAATTAAGTTGATGATGGTTTTTTGAAAACGAAACGTCGGGTATAAAATCTAAAAATACCATCATGTAGTAGCTAAAAAGTGCCAATGAAAAAGTGTTGATAGTTTTTTATATCTCTTTAAATAAAGTCAGAAAAAAATAAAATCGATATACTCAAATTTTCGTTTTTGCCAAATATCTCAGCAGGCCATGAAAATTTTTCAAGTTTTTAAACGGCATGTAAATAAGCTTTAAAAAACACAATTTTTTCCTAATTTAACCTAAGCTGTATCTCCAATAGGTACTGAGATTCCCATGCTTAGGATCCTTATCTTGACACACTGTATGTATGTCCTAAACGTCTTAACTTTTGAGATACATGGTGTAAAAATGTTTAGAAAACCAAAAAAATTCAAAAACCCTTATTTTAGTAAAAACTGTTATTCTGGATATAAACCCTATTTAAACAAATATTTATTATTTTTATAACATAATTGCTAATTGAAAATTATAAAACCTAATTTTTAAAAGAAAAAATCCCGCAATGCTTCTTTTATGGTCAAAAAATATGCATTTAAGTAAATTTTATTTATTTTATCTTATACTAAACAAGATACTATAAAAATATCAAGAGGCATAAAAGCAGTATTTTTATTTGCCTAATCTAAAGAAAGCACAAAAATTTTACACACATTTACACAGTCAGGGGCGTACCGTTTTTGTTTTAAATATTTCTTTAGTTGACTCTCGGGACGCCACTGGACTTATTAAATATAATTAAGTTAGTGATGAAAAACTCCCTTAAGGTCTTTATTAACATTCCCAAATTTAAACGAAATTGGGTAAAAATAGTTGGGATATTTAAAAAATAGCTTTTTTAAATTTTAAGACTCCTGTATCTGCAAAGTTAAGAGGTTTAGGACATATGTTTATATGAACTATTTTTCCTTAAAATAAGCTAAGGAATCATACCCTGTATTTTTAAACCATCAATTAAATTAGACCCTGTATTTTGACCTATTTTGATAGCAAATAACTTAAGAACCAATGAAGATATTTAGATGCGGTTTTTGCGCAATGCCTTAGATTTTAAAGAATTGTTTATGATATTCTTGCCATTTGGTTCTTATATTTCATTACCTCAAAAACGAAATGGCTGATTTTTCAATATAGGGCAAACTTGTTATTTTAAATGAATGAGTATGTACATATGTTTTTAACATCTTAATAATCTTTTTGCTTTTAAAAAATGTAACGTAAGCTATGGTTATTACAAAAATATTGAAATTATTGATCTTTAAAATTGACTGCACGGCAATTAAAGATATTATTTGACAAAAAAATTGCTACATAGAAGGTAACAGGAAAAAATGCGGCAAAAAAGCTTTGGGATATTTACAATAACAAAAGTTAAAAAAAATAGTCTAGCTTTACTGCAGCTATTATTTTGTGAATATCGCATAGCTTTATTGTCGTATTTTTTTGTTGTAACCCTGTATGTAGCATATTTTCAGTTTTAAATAATACTTTTACATGCCTCGCAGTCTGTTTTTTAAAGACCAATAAATCTGTTATTTTTAAAACAACCGTATCTAAAATTACATTTTTTTAAAGGGAAAAGATTAAATTTTAAGATGATAAAAATATATACATGGTGTTCCATTTAAAATAAAAAAGTTGTCCTTCATCGGTAAATCGGACATTTTGTCAGAACCAAGTAACGAGGATATAATAAAAAACTTTTAAAATATCTAAGGGTTTCTGCAAAAACCGCACCTAGATAACTTTAATTTGTTCTAAAGTTATTTGCGATTAAAATGGGTCAAAATATAGTCGGACACCCTGTATTATACACACAACGCCAAAAGTCTTGGATCCCCTTGCATTTTCATACTTCTTATTTATTTAGAAAAAAAATTAAAAGGACTTTTAGTTGAAAAAATATTTTGAGTTTATGTATGGCTAAAATAAAAGAAATACCAAAAAAGTGAAAAAACAGTGTTAATTTATAAATAACGAATATTGCAACAAAAATTACCCGTATGACAATACAAAAAAAGAAAATACAGCTAATACTCTGTTGGCCCTCCCCTACTTCTGAGTAATGAGTTTACACGTCTGGGCATGGAAATGAATAAATTATTAATTAATTCCTGCGACATGCGGTCCCATTCTTCTACGGCGGCTACCGCAAGTTCCTCCTCGGTTCTAGGTGGTGGATTGCGATTGTGGATAGCTCTGGAAACAATATCCTACATATTCTCAATTGGATTCATGTCTGGGGAATTAGCTGGTCACTCTAATCTGTTGATTTCTTCAGCATTAGAGAGGCTCCTGAACTCTTCTGCCTCGATGTGGTCTGGCGTTATCAACCATGAAAATAGAATTCTCTCCAGTATTATGGCGGAGAGGAATGACAATTGGCCTAATAACATTTTCCATGTAAATTTCGCTAGTCAGATTTTGTTGTATGTCAAATTAATAGGGTTCGACGGTTGTACATTATTTCCCCCAGAACATTACTGTTCCCCTCTTGATAGGGAACGACTTCACGAGGATAGTTGAATCTTGACTGACGACCTGGCTCTCTCCATACCCTTTGACGATGGTCATCACTGACCAGACCGAATCTTGATTCGTCAGAGATAAGGACTCTTTCCCACTGGGCTAAAAAGCCATTCCCTATGGTTTTTCGTCCAACTGGTAGCGGGCAGCACGGTGTCGAGGCAATAAAAGAGGTACCCTTAAAAATCTTCTGGTCCGTTAATTTGCGCTGTGAAGTCTCTGCGAATGGTATTGGTGAAAATTACGCGGTTGGACGTACCTCGGAAATAATCTCTAATGGCTGGGTCGTTGCGTTCCGATTTCGGCGAATAACACAACTGACCTCCCTTTCGGTAGAAAGACGTGGCCGTCTACTACGAATTGGGCGGGTTTCGTAACTGTAACCCTGACGAGTTTTGGCACAAAGTTTAAAAATTGCATGTTAAACATTGTGGCAAACTTATACGACAAAAAAGTAACGCGTTGGCTCAGTCCAACACTTGAAACATTTGACATTGACAGGCTGGGTGAACGCCTATCATATATGGCGGTATAAATAGTCGTGGTAGACTCGTCAAAAGAAACTCCCTTATAAAGGTTTTAAAAGTGTAATTTACTATAATGAAGGGAATTATTTTACTGGCCCAGAAGCAATTTGTTTTTAGTGACTGAGGCATGGCGTTCCTCACAACCTATAGCATTTTTGATTCCATTTAAAGAGCTTGTTTCATTAATAATCCTTTACTTACAGAAAGGCTTTCCTCTCTTAATAATCCTTCACTTACAGAAAGGCTTTCCTCTCTTGCCCATTTTCGGGCTGTGATGGATGTATTGCTTTTTAATTTGTACTTCCATGGCTTCTGCTCTGAAAAATTATCCAGTATAATTTCTCCACGCATGCATCTCTATACGGTTCAACTGGACAGGCCCTGAACTTCCCACCTTATTCGGTCTTTTATCCCCAGAGTTTATTGAATGTGGAATCTACTGCCCGCGGAGGTCTTTCCATCCCCCGAAATCTTTCAAGTGCAGTGTCAACAAACTCCCTCTTAACTCGCTTAAGACACTCACGTCACGCAAAAATAGATAAAAAAATATGAAACACAATTTTTTTAAAAACTTGTTAGTTTCTTCCAAAATCGGAAACAATAAGAAAATACCATAAATTATATTTTAAAGTTGAATAACTTCGAATCGCGTCAGTAAATCATAAAATTATAAAAAGTTTTTTTTCTAAAGCGTTTAATTTTATACAAGGTCCGGCAATAGGATTGAACTATTTTGAAAAGATTGCCATGGAAATATCGTTTATTTGACAAACGTCTAATAATAATAAAACTGAAGTTTACTGTTGGAAATTTTGTGTTAGAGTATTGTGTAGAATCGTTTATCTTGACGCAGTCAATTGTGCCAATTCAGAGGAACTCTCGACGTGAATTTAATTTGCCAGTGCGTGCTAACGTTCCAACAAGAAATGCAATTTTAAGTTGGGTAAGAAATTGTTTTCTACTCCTCCCCAAACACTTCCTCAACTCAAAGAAAAAAATTCGTGAAGAGATACATTCGATAACCATGAACGTAGATTTATTGACGCGTGTTATGCGCCAGTTCTACTCCAATATGCAGCAGTGTATTAAAGAAGGCGGTGGTCATCTTAAGAATGTAATTTTTGCAAACTAAAAGTGTTTCAATTAATTTGCAGAACTATATTTTAAGTTTTAGTAACAACAAGTCAAAATATATTTTTGGGTACCTTCACAGTGGCCCATTAAAAACATTCAATCCTATTGCCGGACCTTGTACAAGAAAATCATTTGGTCTAGCCATTTTGGTGAACCATTACAAAATTATAAGATTCTAAACTCAACAAAAAACAAGCTTTTCTGTGTTAATCATATTGGAAATTAAACTTAATATGAATATTGATGGCTGTGGCTTTCACAGGACGTTTTTTTACATTTTCAAAAATATTTTTTCATCTTATTTAAAACAAAGTTGTCAATTTTTTTCGTACTAGTCTAGTGGACTTACTGCATATTTTAAAATATTTTCTATTGTTTCCAGAATTTAAAGCTTCGAGAGGGTTCAATTAGTTTTCACTACTGGCAGAAACCTGGTGTAATAAGACTTACGAAAGTTTATATATTTAATGTATCAAATCCGTGATGGTTTTCTTCAAAAGGTGAAAAGCCCAAATTGCAGGAAATCGGTCCATTTGTTTACAGGTAAGTTTTACTTGTCATAATTTTCATGCAGGAAGTCCAACTATACTTTGACCAAATTTTATCGCGAATTACTTTAGAAAAAATAAAAGATTTTGTAGAAAGCCTTAGATTTTTAAAAGTTTGCTTTAACCATGTTAGTATAGGAGGTAGCAACGTTTTCGAGAAAGAATTTTAGGTCAGCTGATTTTTTGATATGTTGTTCTCCTTCCTCTTATGACCTTGAGCTATCTGGCTGGTGGTAGTGGTTGTGTTTATTAGTACGTATCCTATCTGTACAGGTGATAATCCAAGTTTTTAAAAACATTTTAAGAAACCTAATTTTCAATTTCTTGTCTTAAGATAGATTTACCAAACATATTTTTTATTGCCAGACACTTTTATTATTAGTAATTACACAATCTTCCCCCTTTTAACTTCTGAACCATTCGGTATATTTTGATAAAACTTGGAACGATAATTGGGAATTCAAATGAGGGAGCACAGTGTTGCAATTCGGTCAAACAGCTGATAAAAATGGGTATCTAGATTTAATTTGGCGAAGAATATTTACATTAATTACCTGATTAGTTATTAAATTTCACGAAAAATATTAGGCATCATTGTCTGACAACCTAAATAATAGTAAGTGTTTCGGGAAACTTTATATACATATAGCCATAAAGCGTAAGTTCTTCGTTATTTAGACTGGAACTGCAGATAAACCAAAACTGACTTCGCACGTTTTGCTTCATTACCGAAATTTTAAAGAAATCCATGATGGCAACCACTCAAACGCTTAACGCTAGTTGTAGACTAACTATTTTCTTATTTTTTATTAAATTCATCCCATAAATCATAAAAATTCTTTAAAAAATAGAATATTACCTGCAACAACAAAAAGCAAAACTTGATTATGAAATTTCAATATGTTCTAAATTTGCAACTGCAACGTTGCCAAGTAGCTTAATTTTTAGTTTTCAAAACATCACCAAGATCTGTACTTTTTTGACATATTAGTAACAGCTTTAAATGTCAAGGTCACAGCTGAGCGCCAGCTACCGCCAGCCAGATAGCCGAGAATCTACCTGAAAGAGGAGGGACAACAATATATAAAAAAATCAGCCAACCTAAAATTCTTGTTTTCCCGATGTTGCTACTTCCGGCCTATATTCACTTATTTGGTTGTGATATTTTTTTAAGACAAAAACAAAATGGCCGATTTTCCGATATATGGCAACATTTTGTTTTAACACCATGCATATATTTTTACAATCTTAAGATTTGAGCGTTTCCTTTAAAAAATATATATCATAAGCTATGGCTATTTTACAAAATAATGGATATTTGATCTTTAAAAAATTGACTACATAGCATTTCGAAGTATTAGGCCTGTTCGTAGAGAAATCACAAACCAGTCAGCGCCAATCGGGCATTATTATTTAGTCAGGTGACCGGTTGCAAACTGGTCACCAGACGTATTTGTAAAATCTGATTGGCGCCGACTAGTTTGTGATTTCTCTACGAACAGACCTATTATTTGACAAGGTTATAGGTTATAGAAAAAGAAAAAAACGGCAACTATGCTATGGGTTATTCACAAAATTAATAAAACTTTTAAAAAAGATTTGTACCCTTACTGCAACTATTATTTTGGTAATTACGTATAGCTTAGTTGCCCTTTTTCTTCTCTTGTAACCTTGCCTACTCTAATTTGCCATGCAGTCAATTTTTTGAGGATCAATAAATTCATTATTTTTTAAAATAATTGTAGCTTTAGTTACATTTTTTTAAAAGAAAAAGATTGAATCTTAAGATTGTAGAAAAATATACATGGTGTTCTATTTTTTAACAAAGAGTTGCCCCACATCGGAATATGGGCAATTTGTTTTTTTTTATTACCGAAATGTCACACCCCAATGGCGAGGACAAAAAGAAACTTTTAAAAGGTCTAAGTTTTTTTGCAAAAATTTTATCTTTATAACTTTATGTTTTACCCATCTATTATTGATCTGTAATACCTTAGAAACGGAATATGTTATGGTAGCAAGAATACCTGCTATTACACCTAGGGCATTATAAGCGGGCATTATGATAATGCCTTCTTAATAAATTTTAATATTTGTTCTCTTTCCAAAACTTTAAACTTCTTCGGGACGTATCCTTTCGACTTAACTTTTAAAAAGATATGAGACGATGGTATTGCGAAATGTCTATATTTTCATAGACCATCAACGTAGACCTTAGGGTGGAATACTTGGTCCAGAGAGAGTTCGGACTGTATTTTTCCGACTAAAAATAATAAAGTTTGTTAAACATATGTATTAAAATAAAATCAATAACTTACCAGTTCCTGAAAATATGCCATTAAAACGGTTTCGGTTATTTGAAGAATTGCGTTCGCATCTTTCCAAATACCAAATCTGCCATACTCCCGATCATACTGTTGCCTTGATTTAACTGGCAAAAGATTTTCGGTCGCTTTTATGGCCTTTTCTCTTATATTTTGTGGAATTTCTTCCATTTTGAGCAAATCGTTAAATAAAAAATGCCAACTGGCTAACTGATAGAAACATCAAAGTCAAACTTAACACCAGTCATTATCCACTTACGTATACAGGTACAGGTGCAGCTTATTTTTTATATTGCGAATAAATAATGTAATTAGTCATTGAAAAACTCTTTTGGGTAAAACATAAAGCATTGTATGCACCACGGGCTTTACTGGACTATTTATAATGCCCATCGGGTCGAAATCTAGCCCTCGGACTACAGGGCATTAGAGTCCTAGTAACGCCCTTGATACATAAATAGCTATTATAAGTTATTCGCTATCAAAACAGGTCAAGATATAGTCGGGCAACTTGTATTTCTATTCTTAATTAGCTACGATTTATAAAAAGTCCCCGTTGTTAATTAGGGTAATAAAGTCCTAAGTAGTTTTATTTAATTTAAACGGTATTTTTAATAAACAACTTAGAGAAATATTACAGACTGCCTAAAGATTTTGTCATTGTACATGGTATTAAAGACTGAGTCACGTAAACCTGATATGTTAGTCTAATAATTACAAATTAAATAATATTAAAATGTAATAATTCCTAACCTAATTATTATATTAAAGTGTCATTTATTTATAATTCATAAATAAACTTTATACAGGGTGGTCCCTAAGTAATAAACCAAAATTTAACTAAAGAAATGCCACGTTAAAATATTTTAATTTAACTAAACTTACCTTGATACAAAATTGACTGAGATACAGGGTGTCAAAGTTAAAAAAATATTTTTCAATAGTATTTAACACGTTTTAAATATTTTTAAAAAACTCATACTCGGTATTTAGGGGTTTTTTGACATGAGCTGGTTCTGCTCCCGGGGTACACGAGCTGACCCTGTTCAGTACTATTGACCCCTATGAACTGGCCGGTCGCCTGAAACAAAATAAAAGAAAAACCCCCCAAAAAACCAAAAAATTCTAATTAAATAACTAAAAATTTTGAAGGCAAAGCTAAGGTTACTGATGCTACAAGATTTGATAGGTTACAAATATACATACATAAATATGTATAATATGATTGAACAAAAAAACAATAATAAAGATAATTTAGTCTCTACTTTAAGCTAATAAGCTCAAAAGTTTTTTATAATCTTCTTATTGCATACATACTATCAGCACAAAACGTCTTTATACACCATTTCAAGATTTTTTTAATGTATTTTTTTGTCATATTTAAAATTTATTATTAATTCATTTTTTCAAAAAACGTTGTAACTGTATTAAATAAACATAACACGTGTTTATTTTGCAAGGTGGATGCGACAAAACCTTGTTAACTGTCAAGGCTGTAATAAAATTTTGCATTTACTAAGATAAAATCAAAAGTAACCAGCAATTCTATATAATTGATATAATAAAATACTGGTTCAGCTTCATACACATTTTTTTAAAATGCTTAAGCAAAAATCGATATCCATTAGGCTAAGTTGAAAGCTCTTCATCATTTTGGTAAAATATTTAGATTTGTTATTGGAGTGACCTGGACTATTCATTTTTCTAACGCAACCCTGTACAAAAAAATTGAAAACTTTCTGCAGATTCTACGTAAAAAGTTCTACAAAAATAAGTTTTATCATTTTTGGATATTTTTATAATAAAGAATATATAGGGTAAAACAACAATTTTTCAATTTTCCCTTGTATTTCTTAGCTAAATAATTTTATAAAAAATCTGACTACCCCATTTTAATTTAGTCAAAATCGAGCCCATAATACCTAAATCAGTTTTTTAATAACTCTAGTAATAACTGAGCCTATAAAAACACCAAATTTTGCCCACCCTGTACATGTACAAATGTACAATTTTACCTTAGTGACGTAGGAAGGTAAAATGGAAATTATCAGCAATTTTAGGCGTTCAACCAATTATAACCGCGGTAATAATTGGTGACAATTTTGACGTATAATATATTGTTTAAACGTCAACATAACCGATTGGTAAATACCGTTTTAGAATTGGGTTTTCGCCTAAAATTGATGATTATCTACTATTTTTCAGATTTAAGTGGTCATACTTTGAAAACTATTAAATATAGATTTATTAAATGTGGTATTTTTGCAATGGTTTTTAAAATACCTTTCTAATGGTGACATAATACAGTGTGTCTACGTAGGTTAGAATCATATGGAAAACTTTTTTATTATTACTTTTACGAAAAAAAGGTATTCGTTATAAAAGTTCCGCATGGTCCAAAACCTAAAACCGAATCACTAGATATCAAATTGTATCAGTCATCTACGAGGTTTGGCCAAAAATGTAATGTTTTCTCAGGAGTAAAGTACCTGTATTTTTGCGAATATCGCAAATTGTTATAAAGAAAAGATGTTAAGAATTAAAAATTAATTTTAAATATGCAATTTTGTTAATTTCAAAAAAAATTCCTTTCATTCCTTTTTTGCGAAAATTAAGAAAATTTAAGTTTGCAGATCAGTGTGTTGTGTTTTTATTTTCTTACCAAGTTGCAAAATATTTAAATTTATATCCTTAAAAACCTCAAATAATCTTTTTACTGACTTCTAAGAATATTCACCAATTTTTAAATTCTTTGTTTATTTAACCCTGGTTCATGTCTCCTTTCGGCGAAATACCGCTATCAGAAATAAGTATTTGAAGATCTCCGCCGGGTTCTGGCCGCTTTATCACAAACGAGGCCGCGCCTTTGGCTGCTTGCGCCACAGCGATATCGGCAAGCTTTGTCGGGAATTTGACTAGTTCGGGAAATAACTTTTAATAATTTTACCCTAGATATTGGTTCTTTTAGTTGACCAATACGATTTCTAAATTATGGAAGCCATATTTGGTTTAATTTGTTTCTGTATTTTTATTGGTTTAACCATTTCTTTTTCTTTGGACCCACCTCTATTTTAACTTCTCTCTCCCAAATTACGTTTGACAATTCAGAGTAGATTAAGATTTTACTGGTGTAACAAAAGGTTACTTTTTCCCGGTTAAATTTACGAGAACGTAAATTTTCACCCCCAAAAAGTGTATTGGGGCTCCCTCAAGTAACATAAGGTTACAAAGATTACGTAATAAACTTGTCAAAAGGACAACTATTACAAAAGAACGTCAAGGTTCTTTTAACTAAGTACTTATCAAAAAAGTTTTTCTTTTTTGCTATTCCCAGCTGGTGCAAACTGTTTGTACAGATTCTCTAAGAGAAGACATTCCGTGAAAACGCTAAGTTTTTCTCAACTTTTCATTTTTTAACTCGTTCCCGAGCATTACAACATAAAATAACACCGCAGACCAAATGTCTTGAGACTTTCAACAGATAGACTGTACAATAATTGTAATAGTGATTTAAAGTGACACATTTACTGACAATAAGCTGTAAGGTAATTTAGAAATAAGATTTTAAAGACTTTTTCTTTATTTAGTTAAACTCCATTATTTATCAATTTTTTTGCTTTAAATAAAATTTAATTGTATAAATAGTTGTTTTTTTGTAACAGATTCAGCTTAGAAAGTTCCTACTTTAACAAATCATACTAAAATATAGAACCACCCTGTGGACAAGCCACATCGAAATTCAGAGTGGTTAGTTTAAAGAAACTACCACCCCTGAGAAAGTTTGATTGGTGTTTAAAGAAACCCAGTTTACATTTTTCTTCACAGTGCATTATACATTCTTCTTGTTTTGATAAAAATAAATTTAAAAAGTTTTTTTGAAACTGTCCTGTGACATTTAGAATCATTAAATGTAGTGCACTTATGTACAAATCTAAATTTTTAGCATTATCGCAATTTTTTTTTGTAAATAAACAGAATTGCATATTTAGAAGTAATTTATAATTCTAAACATCTTTTCTTTATAACAATTTTTGATAGTAACAAAAATATAGGTACTTTACTTCTAGGCAGGCAAAAATTACATTTTTTGTCAAACCTCGTACACGACTAATACAATTTGATATCTGATGGTTGCTTTCTAAGTTTTTGACCATGCAGAACTTTTTATAAAGAAAACCTTTTATCGTAAAATCAATAATAAAAAAGTTTCCCATGACACCAACCCCAACGTACGTAAACACACTGTATACAGGGTGTTTCATTAAAAGAAAACCTCATCATTTTTCTTGAGTTTTTGAAAATCATTTGTTTTTTTTTATTCTTAAAAGATAATAGATGAAACAGTATAAAATTTTAATGCCGGACGTTTTCTTTTCTATTCTCCTTGGATATAGTTTTGTCAAAATTGAAATTTAAACCCTGTACGTACGTCTAAACCTTAAGACTTTTAGGGGTTAATAAAGAGTGCCTTTTTTAAAGGTTTAACATTGGTTTTATAGCTTAAAAATTAAGCAGCAGTTGCTTAAAAATATAGCATCTATTAAAACTCAATAATAAAGACAAAAATAAACAATTTTCAGCCCAGGCAAAGAGCTCTTTAGCGAACAAATTGCTAGTAAAATCTCTCACGAGTTCATTTAAAGCTAGGCCTACATTATCAGGCAAAAAACTTAATAAAAACAAAAAAAAAAAAGAAAGAAAAATGAGTTATCTTGCCACCTAACAACTAGCATGACATTTGGAAACAGATAAATAATTGTTCGTTTGCATTAACCAGAACATTCTTTCAACTTGTCCTCAAGAAGTCGATAAAAAGTCGCCATGTAGTGATTCTATGAACTAAAGGTATTGTTTTTTCTTTTGAATATTCTGTTTTTAATTGGCACGACAACTTACCAGTCAGTAAAGAGTTTTATGTTTTACCCATCTATTATTGATCTGTAATACCTTAGAAACGGAATATGTTATGGTAGCAATAATACCTGCTATCACACCTAGGGCATTATAAGCGGGCATTATGATAATGCCCGCTCATAATGCCCTAATGCGCTAATATGGAAATTTTATTGCTTATCCTATTTTATTTCTCTCACAATAAAGATCAAGTTTATACAAAAATAAATTTTAATATTTGTTCTCCTTCCAAAACTTTAGACTTCTTCGGGACGTATTCTTTCGACTTAACTTTTAAAAAAGATATGAGACGATGGTATTGCGAAATGTCTATATTTTCATAGACCATCAACGTAGACCTTAGGGTGGAATACTTGGTCCAGAGAGAGTTCGGACTGTATTTTTCCGACTAAAAAATAATAAAGTTTGTTAAACATATGTATTAAAATAAAATCAATAACTTACCAGTTCCTACAAATATGCCATTAAAACGGTTTCGGTTATTTAAAGAATTGCGTTCGCATCTTTCCAAATACCAAATATGCCAAACTCCCGATCATACTGTTGCCTTGATTTAACTGGCAATAGATTTTCGGTCGCTTTTATGGCCTTTTCTCTTATATTTTGTGGAATTTCTTCCATTTTGAGCAAATCGTTAAATAAAAATGCCACCTGACTAACTGATAGAAACATCAAAGTCAAACCTAACACCAGTCATTATCTACTTACGTATACAGGTATAGGTGCAACTTATTTTTATATTGCGAATAAATAATGTAATTAGTCATTGAAAAACTCTTTTTGGGTAAAACATAAAGCATTGTATGCACCACGCACACAAAGTTCTTTCTTGCTCAAATGGCAGCAAATCCTTCTGGTCCTTTGCAAAAACATAAGTAGGAATTTTTGTACCAGTTCTTTTCCACCACTAACTTTGGAAGATGAAATTATTTCTACTGCTAAAGGAAAGGCAGAACTATTTGCCAAACAATTTGCTGCCAATTCAACCCTTGACCCTCCCGTAAATTATCCAATTCCAACGGTTGCCCCAGTTCCTCATAAAATGCCCGATATTATTTTTAAAGTAAAACACATTAAGCGTATCCTTTCCTCCCTTAACACCAAGAAATCGTCTGGGCTGGACGGCATACCAGCAATCGTTTTAAAAAAATTTGCTCCAGAACTTGCACCAATTTTAACTCGGCTCTTTCGAATTTCTTACGACACAGGTATCTTTCCGGAGAGCTGGAAGGCTGCACGTGTTCAACCTATTCCCAAGAAAGGATCTAAATCGCTTCCATCTAACTATAGACCAATTTCAATTCTCTCAGTTCTTTGTAAAGTAATGGAAAAATTAATTAATTCACAAATTCTTAAGTACTTAGAAAAACACAAAATTTTGCACGACAGGCAGTATGGATTTCGCCACAAAAGATCTACAGCAGATCTTCTTTCCTTCGTATCACACTGTTGGAATAAGTCTCTTGAGTTTCTAGGTGAGTCCCAGATCGTTGCTCTTGATATATCCAAAGCTTTTGACCAGGTCTGGCATGCCGCACTTCTTAATAAACTTCCCTCCTATGGTCTTTCAACTAAACTCTGTACTTGGCTCTCTAGTTATCTATCTGATCGACGTATATCAGTTATTGTGGACGGCCATTCTTCAAGTTTTCACCAAGTAAATGCTGGAGTACCTCAGGGCTCAGTTCTGGCACCAACATTGTTTCTTCTTCACATCAATGACCTTCTCTCGTCCACAACTAATTCCATTCATAGTTTCGCCGACGATAGTACCCTTCACTCCAGCTTTCAGGTCCCTAAATCCATCACTAAACCTGACTTGGAAAATAAACGCAGAGCGATGCAGATATCTCTTTCGCAGGATCTTAATTTAATATTGATTGGGGCGCCAAAAATCTCGTCCATTTTAATGCATCCAAAACACAGTCATGTTCCTTGTCGCGAAAAGAGTCATCAAATACTCATCCTCTACTTATGAGCGGCCAAGTTCTACAGAGCAAAGACACCTTCAATCTCGTGGGCGTCACATTTGAAAGTAACCTTAACTGGCATAAACACATTGTATCTATAGCCACGGCAGCTTCAAAAAAGCTTGGATTTCTCTTTCGAGCTAAAAAGTATTTTTCCGCTTCTAATTTATACACTTTATATGTGTCCCAAATCCGACCCCCTTGGAATATTGTTCTCATATCTGGGGCATGGCGTCCCCAACAACCCTGAGCATTCTTGATTCTATTCAAAGAAGAGCTATTCGTCTCATTAATGATCCTTCACTTACAGAAAGGCTTCCTCTCTTGCCCATCGTCGGGCTGTGGGCGATTTATCGCTTTTTTATAGGTACTTCCATGGCTTCTGCTCTGAAGAATTGACCAGTATAGTTCCTCCACTCACGGTTCCCAACAGAGAAACTCGTGGTTCCGCGCGTATGCATCCATATACGGTCCAACTGGACAGGCTCCCGAACTTCTCACTTTGTTCGTTCTTTTATCCCTAGAGTTTCTAGATTGTGGAACCTGCTGCCCGCAGAGGTCTTTCCTTCCCCCAAATCTTCAAGTATTTAAGTCC
Source organism: Listronotus bonariensis (assembly GCA_014170235.1). Classification (NCBI taxonomy): domain Eukaryota; kingdom Metazoa; phylum Arthropoda; class Insecta; order Coleoptera; family Curculionidae; genus Listronotus; species Listronotus bonariensis. The sequence continues at coordinate 37,142 of JACEGR010002997.1, forward strand.
CGTGTCAACAAACTCCCTCTTTACCTCGCTTAAGACACCCACGGTACGTTAGTATTTAGGCTTTTAGCCTTCGTGGTTTGTCCAAAGATAAAAAAAAAAAAAAAAAAACCACGGGCTTTTACTGGACTATAATGCCCATCAGGTCAGAAATCTAGCCCTCGGTCTATTTTGACCTTCAGGGCACTTATAGTCCTAGTAACGCCCTTGATACCGTAAATAGCTATTATAGATGAAAATACTAAAATGACATATTAGGCCTCTCACACGATACAAAGCGTCAGCGGCCAGCCTTGAGCTGGAAATGTGAAAGCGCTGTCTTTGATCTTTATGCTAGAATAAAAGAACTTGTTTTTAAAATCAGCCGCTCAACGCTGACTCTGGTTATCGTGCCCGAGCGTTTAGTCTAGCTGGAAATTTTTTAAAGCAAAACTGTAAATCTTAACTTCATATACGCTTCCTACCTGTTATTACGTGATATGATTATTAACTTTAAACACAGAATACGTGGTGAATCACAGTAATTAAGGTGCATGTCATTCCGAATTTAACGCACGTTTTGTAATGACATACCGGTATAAATAAAAGAATTGTAAGTATGCGATTTACACGCATACATATAAATGCCTAACAAAATGATATTTTCCCATCTTAATTGACGAATCACACTTATTTATTTAATTATCATTATCTCCGTAAGATTCGCATATACAGTGCTGCTTCTACAGTCAGGACTACCCCCAACTTTTGAATTGTTCGAAATTTTTAAGTGAAAATATGGAGGACTTTAGTAAGACAAGATAAATCAAATTTAGGGCAAGAAATGACAGATGTAAATGTCAAACTGAGAGTTGGACGCCATATAAAACAAAATTTAAATGGGAAGGGGAAGCTTGTAGAACATGATTTTAAAGCTCCTGATGAGCACTTTATAACCGTAGAATAAACTCTTTGTATCATAATATTTACTCTGAATACGGTCCACTTAACGATCTAAGTATTTGCCTAATCAATACCCCAGATTGATGAGAAGATTGGTGCTGATCTGGTGGCTAGGACTTACCGAATTATTTTTAGCTTTAAGTACAATAATAAAACCGTTTACCATATTTTTTTTCTTTTTATGTAATTTGCTTTCAAGTTTTAAATTTTGTTGTAAATTGTTACTTCTTATTCTATTAAGTTCATTTATTTCAGAATGAGCTCTATTCTACTTACTAATCCCTTCATTTGATACCCGTATTGAGGTCGTTTTCGCAGCGGCCATCTTGGTTTTTATTTTTCTTTTCCCAATTTTTGGTGTTGGTCTTGTGCATGGGCGCCGCCTGGATGAAATTTCGGGGGACCAGGCAAGTGCAGAATTTTTTTGTATCTAAAATTTCTTGCCGTTAAAATCGCTTATTTTTATAGGCGCAATTAGGGAGCGTGAGGTTAGGGGTGCTTAGCCCTCCCGAAACAACGATTAGCACCCTCCCAAAATAATTAAACATTTAAAGTGTAATAGTGTTTTTCGGGAAATATACTCTATTAACAGGGGCTTAAGCCCTCTCCCAAAAACCAGTGGCTAGTTGCGCCACTGCTTATTTTGCATTATTACAAAAATTATCTCATCTCACACAACCGTCTGAATATTCATGCAAGGGTATGAAAATTCAAACCTAAGAATAACGGTAAAAATATTACCAATACAATATTAATAAATCTTAAAACTAAAAGATAAAATTACTCTGAAAACAAAAATAAATATCTTCTTCTATTTTGACCAAATATTACACTCTTGATAAAAATTTGTTGTTCTTCAATTCGTTGACTATAAACGTTAAAAGCCATTATCTGGCGACATGAGGTTTGTTCCAGCAGGCTGTAAGAAATGTTTGCAACCGTTCGGATTCTGTGCACGTCAAATTTGTCGTTCCAGCAGTGCCATGTTTCAAACATTATACAATTGTTTGTTGTTCCAGCAGTAGTTTTAAGATGTTGAAAACATATTGGAAACTGTTTGAAAAGTTTGCAAACTTTCTTCAAACATTACTGACAATTTTTAACATAATCTTTCTTGTATTGACGTATAACCAGTATGCACGCCTTGTTTATTTTTCGTTTCAGCGGAAAACTCATGCCAAAATTTCTGATTAAAGTTTGTAGCAAAGTCTGCGTTTTACGATTGTTGCTAACATGTTTCCAACATTCTGCTGGAACAAACCTATTGTAGAACGTAATCAAGTTTTTACACGCCAGCGACAAGCCAGCCAGCGAGTTTTTAAAACCCAGCGGGCGGGCGAATTTAACATGCAGCCTTCGTATTTCGAAAAATGGCTCGCTCTCTTGTCGCACGCCCGCTCTTTAGTCTGGCCGTTCAAGGTGTGCTAAATAAACGTTCCATGGTTAAAAACATTTTTAAAAGTTATTTCATGGTGCAAATAAAAATACATTCATTTATAGAACATCTTTTGATTGATAATTACTCCTATGGGTTTAATGAGCATTAATTCGAAGAACTTTTATTTTATATTTAGTGTTTTACCCCCTCTAACTACCGACTACGGATTACAAATCTCAAAGAAAGTAATCTACTAGCTAAAATAGCTACAATACAAGCTTCAAAACTTAATAAGTCAAAAATAACCAATGAAAAAACTTTAAAATACAAAACTTTAGGAGTTGTCAGAAAATAAAAATGTATTTTTACTGGAACAGTCTGCACCAACAAACATCTTATTTAACTTTTCTCAATAAAAGTTTATAAATAGCAGAGACAACAATGAGACGAGTAACTGGTCCTAACAATTTGTCCATTGTATTTATCTCTTTCTGGTTTATCGCAAGTTCCAATAAATATGTCTTTGTCTTTCATCATGGCAGGCTATCGTAGATGGAGCAATCATCGCTTTGCCCTGGTTGCCAAGTTGTTTTCAATTTCTGCATGTAAACTTTAATGTCCTTTTTGGCTCACATCTAATTAAGAGAAAGAAAATATACCATGAATCGAATATTTTTAACTTGACAAACGTTGCCGCAGGCAGTCACGCCGAAATGTTAATCGATATTTGTATTTAATATTTTTCAATGGCCGATTTGTTTGGACAGTTTGTTTACATTTTCTGTGATTTATTGTGTTTTGTGGTTTTTTACACTTAATCGGACTTTGAATATTGACTTTTATTAGTGATCACAGTGTATATATTAAATTTGTGCTTTTCAACAGATAATTTAAGGTAATATTGACATGGTTATCTGTAAGAAAAATCTTTATAAAAACCAAATAAATGACATTTTTAATAAGGTGTGTGTAATTATTGAACTAGACCCCAATATTTTATATTAATTGGAAACAAAAATAAGTACCTAACATTAAGGGCAAAAATAGCACAGCTATATAATTTGAATTTGGCGGGCAAACGATAAAGTCGACTAACGCGCCATCTGCGTTTACCTGCCTTGAAGACAGACAAGTAAGGCCCAGCAGCTATCTCTCTCTCGGATAATTTATTTACATTTAGTTGCTCGTCTCATTTTTGTCTCTGTAAATTGCGACCATTTGCTTAATATTTTTCTGAGTGTGCTACAATTACCTAAATCTCAAGGGGGGCAGCGCCTCCCTAGTTCCCTCAGCCGGTGCCCATGGTCCCGTGTCTTATTTTTTAGATATATTAGCTTTGTTCGCTGGTCTAGTAATGAACCGATTCTGAACCAGAACCGAACTGGTTTAGAATTGATTTAAAGCGCACGTCTAGTTATTTATTAGTTCGGAATTTTTATTTACCGCGGATGATTTTCTATACAGCTGAGGATGTATTTTAACCTAGCCTTTTGGTTAGGATTTTTCATGGTTAAATTGGATACTATACAAAAAAATAAATTTAAAAAAAGGTAAATTTTTATACTGTCGAATGCCACTCGAGGTCTCTCGGCGGAAGACGAGGGATTCCCTGCCTCCTCTCGTTTTTAACATAAGTACCTATGTGTATTTAACTAAAGATAAAATTCAAACAACAAGAAATGGTAAAATCTTGTGATATTGTCTATATTTTTTAATTAAATCTTTATTGACTTTATTGCATACATACATTCATACGGAATACATACATATACATACATTCATACGGAATACAATTAAAAATCCTTAAAATTGCGCAGACTGTAATGCGGAATATATTGGTCAAAGTGGAAGGAGCATAAAAAACAGAATAAAAGAACACAAAACATCAATTTTAAATGGTTTAAAAAACACAGGCATTTCAACACATTGTATAGAACAAAACCACTTTATAGATCTTAATAATGTTAAACTACTCCATAGAGAAAACAAAGGTAAAAAATTAAATTTATATGAACAACTAGAAATTAAAAAATCACTTATAGACAATACAACTCTTTCTACCAATGATCAAATAAATTTCGCAGAAATGCCAATTATAAATAAATTTATTACCACATCTGGGCCCCATAATAAAACCCCTAATAATATTTTATAGACCTTTTGGGAAAAACGTGTTAAATGGTTCTGTTTGTAAAAATTTCTCTTTTTAAATTTAGTATTCGAAGTACTCTTGATGAAGCCCTAGAAAGGCGAAACAATTGTAGAGTAATGCTCTAATAATTTTGAAACATTAAAAAGCAATTTTTTCTATTTAGTATTAATATATAAAAATCCTTTGTTTATATACACATAGAATCACAAAAATATAAAAAAATATTCAACAGGTATATTAACCCGCATAAAAGTGACAAAAACAAATAAACTGTAATACAACGGTTTATTTCTGTACCATAAAAACAGAAAACAGCTGATCATGTCGACAATGCGCATGAAATTCCGAACTAAACTTTTAGTTCCAACAAAATCCCAGGACTGCTCATCAGGTTACGAACCGGTAACGAACTGATTCCATTGTAACCCGCGAACACAGAACTGTTACTAAAAATTCAGGATTTTACTAACCGCGAACGCGGATTTTTTCACTGCGCATGCGGATAGTCCCAGAACCGGTTCAGAATCGAACCCGCGAACAAAGCTAATAAAAATTAAAATACTAGAGAAATTCCGTATTAAAAACAAAGACGTAGTTTCTAGGTCATGTTTATTATAAATGAATAATAATAAAGTTAATTATGGTCCACAAGACAAAATATTTTTGCTTAATTGCATGTTGTTTTTCATCCGTATATTAATCCAATAATTAGGCAGGTTTGCTTATTTTTTTATTATTTTAATTTACAGGTACGTGACGTATACTGGTTGACAACTTAAGTATTTTCTTTGATAAAAACATATTTTTTAAAATCTTAGTATCATATACACTCCTGACAAAGAAAACCGGACAAAGAAAATTTCATTGAAATTCAATCCTTAATAACTTTTTGGTTTTTAATCGATTTTAATTATTTTTTCGTCCGGTAGTAGCTTTTGTCATCAAGATTATTATTTAATTCGGGGATTGCAAAAAGTTATATAGGATTAGGTGTTATACAGGGAAAAGCAAAATGTTGCATTTTGAGCCAAGTTTTCAAAAACCCTGTGGAATAATAATTTTACGTCACAATTTTTTACTTTTGTATTTTTGTTTTATCTTTGGACACTCCACGAAGGCTGAAAGCCTAAATACTAACGTACCGTGGGTGTCTTAAGCAGGGTAAGAGGAAGTTTGTTAACAGGGGACTTAAAAACTTAAAGATTTGGGGGAAGGAAAGACCTCCGCTGGCAGCAGGTTCCATAGTCTAGAAACTCTAGGAATAAAAGAACGAACAAAATGGGAAGTTCGGGGCCTGTCCAATTTGACCGTATAGGGATGCATACGTGCGGCACCACGAGTTTCTCTTTTGGGAGCTGCAAGAGGAGGGACTATACTGGATGGTCGGAGCAGAAACCGTAAAAGTATCTATAGAAGAGCGATAGATCTCTCACAGCTCAACGATGGGCAAGAGAAAGAAGTCTTTGAGTAAGTAAAGGATCAATAATAAGACGAACAGCCCTTCTTTAAATGACATCAAGAATGCTGAGGGTTGTAGGGGATGCCATTCCACAGACATGAGAACAATATTCCAGTGTGGGTCGAATTTGGGACACATACAAAGTGTATAAATTGGAAGGAGAAAAATACTTTTGGCTCGGAAAAGAAATCCAAGCTTTTTGAAGCCGCGGTGGTTATAGATACAATGTGTTTATGCCAGTAAAGGTTATTCTTAAATGTGACGCCCACAAGGTTAAATGTTTCCCCGTTTGCAAAACCTGGCCACTCATAAGCACAGGTTGAGTGTTTGATGATTTTTTCCGCGACAAGGAACATGATTGTGTTTTATTTGATTTAAAAGCCATATCCTTTCTTTACCTTTTTGTTTTATTTACATCAATACTTTTGTTCTAAAAAAATATCAAATTTTTAAATAAGACAATAAAATTTGTGTTTAGTTATACCTTTACACCTTTTATATAAATTTAGTTTTTTATGATAAAAAATAGTTACAAATATTAGTTTTTTTATTTTGAAATTCCTAGTTTCCAAATAAGCAGTCAGATTTTTGTTATCTCTTAAATTATACAGGGTACGACAAAAAGTGTGACTAAAAAACACCCTCTACAGGGTGTTACAAATTCGAAGAAAACCATTAGGATCTCGGAATCTGTGAGTGATACAGGGTTGGTTAAATTAAGGCAAAGTTGCGCATTTTAATGCTTAGCAATATTTAATAAATTTAATAAATAAGCAACCGTCTCGAGAAAAGGTCCACTTTCCACCTCGGTTTTACAATGTACTATCTCTGGTCACTTTTTTAACTTCTTACGCGGCATATTATTTAGGTAACTAATGGCAAAATATACTATTACATTGTAATAGCATTCGATAATAAAAATTAAACGATTTGAGGTAGATGAACAAAATATAAAAAAATATACAGGGTATCTCTAAAGGTCTGTACAAAATGCTACCACAAATTCCTTGGACCAAAATACGACGATCTGACCCAATTTATCTTAATTGACAAAATAATTGTTTGCAAGATACGGGGTGTCAAAGTTATTAATTTGTGGTAGCATTTTGTACAAACCTTTTAGAGACACCCTGTATATTATATAAATATACTGCCGTTCAATGAAAAAACACTGTATGAACATATGTACCTGTAATAATTCATATTCTATTGTTTTTTTGTTTGACGGCAGAATAAATATAACACTAACCCGATCCAACCAAAACATCGCCATACCTAAAATGCTAATGTGTCGGGTTTGTTTCGACTTACCTTAGTTACAAAATTTTAAAATTTTGTAAAATTTTACTGGTTACCAAGTTATATTTACGACATATACTTTTTAAAATCCATATTAGCTTTAGCAATGATTTAAATATTATCAGTGAGATTAATCACTATTTTATCTTATATCTAAAATTGCTCAAAGTAAGTGTAATTTTATACATAATATTAAATTTATTTAACTTTACAATTGATCTTTATCATAAATACACTTTGTATAGTAGAAAAAGTGTGTTTTCTATTTGGTATATAATATTTCGTCTGTTGATATTCTAAAATAAAATCTATACAAAGTGTCTGGTGGTATCAAGGAAAACATTTTCTATAGGAAAAATAATATAAAAAAAAACATGACCCAACCCAATATACAGGGTGGCCACTTGAAAACGAAACAGAGCTAATGTTGGGCAGGGAAAACATGTTTTTGCCACTTTTACCCACTGAACGGCAAACTCTCTAGCAGGGTAAAACTCTTCCCTGAAATGTTAAATGGAAAGAGGGGTCAAATGAAACCTTATCTTAAAGGTCTCATCCCTCTTTCCATTTAAAATTTGGACGGTGGCAGTACAGGGGTGAAAGAGCCAAAAAAAATATACTATATACTTTCGCGGCTGCTAAACTTAAGTTTTTGGGCTATGCAGCCGTCGTTGTAGATTTTGTTTTCTCGACGTTTCGCCAGCGCAAGTGGTTGGCATCCTTAGAAGGTTCCTAGTAGACTACTTGCGTTTTACCAGGATACACAGAATAAGAAGATATGATCTTGCGCAGGTGGGCGGAGCTTTGCTGTGCTTTTGCTACGTCACCTGGTGACGAATTTAGGTTAAACGTGGTTTAAACGTGCGGATGACAGTGCGATTTGTTGAGAGATTTGTGTATTTCAAACGGTTTAATCTGGTTTTATAAATATTTTGTTCCAAAATGCGTTGTTCAGTGGCATACAGTAGCAGTTCAGTGGCATTCGGTAGCATACCTACAACAACTTTACAATAAGACAAATGGACCCATAATTTAAATGTTCAAGAAATTTGTGTATGGCAACTGCTTTTGCTTCTTAAAAAAACAAGATTCACTAACCAGAACTAACTTAATTTTTAATAATTCAGCAAAATTTTAAATAAAAAAAAAAAAGAATTAAATGAGGATCCGTTATCTAAATGTTTACATAAAATTAGCAGAATTTTTATTTAGTATCATATTTTTTTATTAATGTTTTACACATTTTTTGCGTACACATATATTTAAATAAAAAACGTAAAACCGGGTAAATCACGTAAAAAAGGTGTAAAACACTAAAAAAATATGATTCTTAAATAGAAATTAAGTTCATTTTATATTACATTTTAGAGATGGGATTCTTATTCAAATCTAAAAAACTTTTTTATTTTACATTTTGGTAAAATATTAAAACTAAAGGCAGCTTTCTTGATCCCTTTTTAAATTTTTGTAGTTTTGGAGCCCCTCTACAAAGAAAAACAAACTTCTCAATGTGAATCTTTTTTTTAAGAAGCAAGAGCAGTTGTATACACGACTTTCTTGAGCATTTAAACTTTTGTTCCATTTGTCCCATTGTAAAGTCCATCCGTGTACGTATGTACTGTAGACTTACAATTTGATTTTATGGTTACTTCCAATGAATTACTATGAAGGAATTGTAGTAGTCATAATGGTCTGTGTTTAGTTGATTGTATATATAATTTTTAAATAAAATTATTGAAAGCCTTCTTTAGTGTAACTTTTATTTTTAAGAATTCAAAAATAAAAAATATGGTAAATTTTTACAACTCAATAGCAAACAGAATCACTCGTTATAACATATAACATAAAAATTTAAAGAAAAAGTTTTTTCTTGTCAATGAACGAGTTTGCATATTTGAATATTATTTTTAGTACTAAACATTTTTTTCTTTAAAATATTTTTCAATATTGTCAAAACAGTACTTTTCTCCTGAAGAAAATTCATATTTTTTAGATACCTCGTATACCACTCAAAAAAATTTATAATTATTGCTTGCATTTTAGGTTTGCAGAACTTTTTATGGGGAATAATTTTTTTCGTAAAATTAATAATAAAAAAGTTGCCCATATGTATGTACACAACTTAGGCGCGGACACACTGTATATTAGAATTATTAATTTTCTATACTTTCCTTCAGTTTTTTCCCAATATTTATTTATTGTATGATAGTTAATAGACTGATAGTTTGATGAATGTTCCATCCAACAGTCGGTAAACATTTTCTCCTAAGAATGTAAATATAATTTAACATTCAACAAAAAGTTTTATTTTAAACAGAAACGAGAAATTAGAAGTACACATTAATGACTTTAATCTATAAAGAAAAAAGAAATAACTAATCTCTATAATATACCAACTAAAAATAAATTAAACAGTGTTAGAATCCAACATCACCGACGAAAGATATGTATTACTATTGCGTAAATAAAAAGTCGCCACCACATGACGTCAATGCGCGAACCAGACAAATTTAAGCTCGCTATAAATCATATCTTCTTTATCTTTATATCATGGCGTTTTACTGTGTTCCAGCGCGGACGCAGCGAGTCTTTATGGGCAGCTTGGGTGTTGTGGGGCTATTTTGGTGGTTTTGAAAACTGGTATCCACGTTTTATTGATCCCCATTGATTCTTCTGTTTTGTTGAAGTTGTTGGTATGTTTGGGTATCTCTATGGTTTCTCTGTACATTCCGGCATGAACCTGGGTATTTTCAAATTTTATGTGGTGCTCTGTGCGTGAAAAAGTGTGCTCCGCTACGGCTGATTTGTCAGTCTGTCCCAGGCGGCAGTTACCTTTATGTTCTTTAGTTCTTGTGTTGATCGATCTTTTGGTCGTTTCGATACAAACCGCCACATGTACAAATGTTTCCCCCAAAATCAAAAATTGACGGGTCCGAGCGTTTTTCTTAAATGACCTGGTGTGCCCAAAATTAGATCTGTTTCGTTTTTAAATGGCCACCCTATATAAAGAAACAGCGTAAAATAAATATGGGTTCTAAAAAATAGAAATTTTATTGGCGAGTTAGAAAACCAAAAATATTATTGTTGGCGCATACGAGAAAAACGTGACAATAAATATTTTTTTAGAATAATTTTAAATTAAAAACAATCCCATGACACGGTATATTTGTATATTGGGCCGTTTAAATTAGGTGGGATCATAAAGTAACATACCTACGGATAAGAGAAACCATGGCATGCTAAAATTTTCGTACCGCTTGTGCGGCAGGCTTGTCATTTTTGCCAGTTTACACTTTAAATGCGTCGGTCGAAGCCTCGCCTCGTGTAACATCAGCGGTGGGGAGACACGTAAGCTTACTGAAATGACTAACTGGCGGTATTTCAACGAGAAACGAATAAAATTATATTGGGAGTTTTTGCATGACCTGTCCTTAAATCGGCTATTCCATGATAACTCTTATAATTTCCTTACTCTATGGTGGGATTTATTAAATTTCATCTTTTTTTTGGCATTTGCTATAAGCATTACACATTTTTGGTACAAAATACAGCAGCCCATGAATATCTCCAAAATAAGTAAAACTACGTTTACAAAATTCAGTATTGGGGGCTCAAGTAATAATAAAACCCTGTGATTTTTGCATTTTTGTGTGCAAAGTTACCGGTAGCTTTTAATTATTGAGAACAACCACAGGCTTAAGTAAATAGAAATAGTTATTAATAAATTAGCCATTACTCACATACATACATATATCTATGTATTTATTCAGTCTATTGAATACCTAGATATTTAAATATTCTCACTTAATCTTTATCAATGTCTACAAAACATTTTTAATTTAACTTAAGACGCGTGCCACAAGTGAACGTATTCCGAATTGCTTATTCATGTTTTATTATATGTTTTATATTTAGTAACGGCTATTAAAATTTTTAATATAACAAACCTGTACCAATCAAATTAATTACAGAGTACCTACAGTCCATTCCAATTAAAATGAGCCACCCCCTATAATTGATTTTTTATGTACTTATAAAAAAATCCCCTAAACACGTCAAGTTTTAATTTTAGAAGGACACATTTTTGTGTAAAAATTACTTGTTTAAAGTTATTTTTCTCCAACAGCAACACAAACGTCAAAAACCTTAAATGGAAAAGGGGTTTAAGCGGTACCTTATCCAAAAGTGTCTTAAATTATCTCTTTAACAAACTTTAGTTTTTTAAAAGCGGTTCAGTAGTTTCCAAGAAAATAAACTCTAATTACCTGGTGTCTCTACCCGCTGTAAATTTTTTATTTTTAAAATATTTAAAATTTTAATATAACATACACATGCACCAATAAACATAATTACAGAGTACCTACAGTCCATTAAAATTAAATCCTTTGTACACTTATAAAAAAAAATTCGAAATACGTCAAGATCTATTCTAAGGAGGACACATTTTTGGGTAAAAATTTACTTGTGCAAAGGTTTTCCCTCCCCTTAGCAACACAATCGTCAAAAAGTTTATATGGAAAAGGGTTTTAAAATATCTTTTTAACAAACTTTAGTTTTTAAAAATCGGTTCAGTAGTTTTCGAGAAAATACACTTTAAATATCTTGTATCTTTAGCCTCTGTATTTTTTTATTTTTTAGAATATTAAAAATCTTAATATAACCTACATGCACCAATAAAATTAATAACAGAGTACAGAGTCAAGTTTTATTTTTATGACAACACATTTTTGTGTAAAAATTTACTTGTTTAAGAGTATTCCCTCCCCTCAACAACACAAACGTCAAAAAGGGGACTAACCGATACCTTATCTAAATAAGTTTTAAATTATCTCTTCCACAAACATTAGCTTTTTAAAATCGGTTCAGTAGTTTCCGAGAAAATGAACTTTAAATACCTGGTGCCTTTAGCCCCTGAAACTCTTTTATTTCTTACTTTTACTTACTTTTAACTAGTACATGTGCAATATTTCATGAATTCAGTTATTGTGTGTTACTTCCGGTTTAGCCGGAAACGAACTTATCTGTGTTGTTTAAAATGCGACACCCGGTATATTTTAATTTATTAAAAAAAACATCATTTCGAGAATAATGACATTTTGTTTCCCAGTTTTTGACACCCAACCTCTAAATATTTTGGGTTTTTAATTTTTATTTTAAAGTACCAAAAATGAAATAATAGTTTTTTGTTAGTTGTAACTTCTCATTCTGTAGAGTTTTATTTTTAAGAATAAGCTCTATTCTACTAATCAAGCCCTTTTATTAGATATCCACATTGAGGCAGTTGTGGAAAATATGTACTTATTGATGTTTTTTTATTGTGAGCTCTATTCTACGAATCAAGCCCTTTCATTTGATACCGATATTCAGGTAGTTGTGAAAAAATAGCTAATCCGCCATTTTGTGGGGTGGCCATCTTGGATTTTATTTTTTATAGTGAACTCTATTCTACTAATCTATCCCCTTCATTTGATACCCATATCATAGTTTAATAAATATCCCATATTGAGGTAGTTTTGAAGAAAACAAATGTAATCTGCCATTTTGAGGTGGCGGCCATCTTGGATTTGATTTCTGTCATGGTGAGCTATATTCTACCAATCAAGCCCTTTCATTTGATAGCCATATTAAAGTTGTTGTGGAAAAAATATGTTATCCGCCATTTTGTGGCGGCGACCATCTTGAATTTAATTTTTTTATAAGGAGCTCTATTTTGTCAATTAAGCCCTTTCATTAGGTACTCATATTGAGGTTGTTGTAAAGTAATATGTAATCCGCCATTTTGTATCGGCAACCATCTTGAATTTACAATTATAAGGAATGTATTATATTGTGTTGTCATCACTATTTAGAGTGTGTACCAAATTTCAGATCGATCTCTCGTCAGGAAGGGGGTCCAATTTCAATTACTAAATTTGACCCATTTATTTCGAAACAAATAAATAAATAAATAAATAAACAGTTCAAGTTTAGTAAAACCGTTTAAAAATAAGTTTCACAAATGAAATAGTTCGCAAACTACTGAAATAATTTTTTACTAACAACTATTAAGTCCACGAAGGCTAAAAGCTAATGTACCGTGGGTGTCTTAAGCAGGGTAAGAGGAAGTTTGCTGACATGGGACTTAAAGATCTTAAGATTTGGGGGCGCGGGGAAGGAATGTGGAAGCAGCAGTTTCCACATTCTAAAGACTCCAGGAATAAAAAAACAAACAAAGATGGAAGTTCGGGTGTGGTCCAGTTGGACAGGCCGTATATGGAGGCATACGTACGGCACCACGAGTTTCTCTGTTAGGAACCGTAAGTGGAGGAATTATTCTGGACAATTCTTCAAAGAGAAGAAGCCATGGAAGTACCTATAAAAAAGCGATAAATCCCCCTCAGCTCGAGCGACGATGGACAAGAGAGAGATGGTTTTAAGAACCTGAAAGCTGGAGTAAAGGGTATGATCGTCGGCAATAGAATGAGTTGTGGACGAGAGAAGGTCGTTGATGATGTGAAGAAGAAACAACGTTGGTACCAGTACTGAGCCCTGAGACACTCCAGAATTTACTTGGTGAAAGCTTGAGGAGTGGCCATCCACAATAACTGATATACGTCTATCACAAAAATTGACGTCTTTTTAGGATTATATACAACTAACGAAATTATACGGGTTGTTTTTTTTTGTATGCACTGTATTGGGCTGTTCCAATTACATATGCAAGATTGCAATTTTCTGACAAATTTACCAACGTTTTTTCTTTTTTTTTTACATGTTTATTTATTTAACTTCTTGACTGTTTATTTAAATAGTCCCACTCAACCTTTACCAAAATATTTTCACTAGGTTTTTAATTCAACTTAAGACGCGTGCTTCAAGTGAATGTATGTATTTCTAATTGCTTATTCACATCGTTTCATTGTACGTTTTATAGTACCATGCGGCCATTAAAAATACGAGTACAACGTGCTGGTCCCATAAAAATAATTACATAATACCTACGGACCGCATTTTAGACATGGTAAGGCTAATAAATATCAAAATATTTCTAAAAGACACATTAGAGAGTAATAGTCTTATGAACGATATTTATTGCGAAAAATAATTTCGACATTTTATTCTTTATAAATACCTTATTATTTTTATTAAAAATAACTTTACTCCTTACTATATATCTATTTAGTCAGCCATTTTTCTTCCTTAGTATAGACCTTCGTAAAGTTAATGATCAGTGGTCACCATAAGAGATTTGACAATAACATCTTCATCAAATTTTGATGAAGATAATAGCTTTGTTCGCGGGTTTGATTCTAAACCGGTTCTGGGACTATTCGCATGCGCAGTGAAAAACAACGTTCGCGGTTGGTAAAATCCTGAATTTTTAGTTCGTTACCGGTTCGTAACCTGATTAGCAGTCCTGGGATTTTTGTTGGAACTAAAAGTTCAGTTCGGAATTTCATGCGCATTGTCGACATGGTCAGCTGTTTTCTGTTTTTGTGGTACAGAAATAAACCGTTGTATTACAGTTTATTTGTATACCTGTTGAATATTTTTTATATTTTTGTGATTCTGAGCATATATAAACAAAGGATTTTTAATTGTATTCCGTATGAATGTATGTATGCAATAAAATAAATAAGGATTTAATTAAAAAATATAGACAATATTAGAAGATTTTACCATTTCTTGTTGTTTGAATTTTATCTTTAGTTAAATACACATACTTATGTTAAAAACGAAAGGAGGCAGGGAATCCCTCGTCTTCCGCCGAGAGACCTCGAGTGGCTTTCGACAGTATAACAATTTATCTTTTTGTTTGAATTTAATTTTTTTGTGTAGTATCCAATTTAACCATAAAAAATCCTAACCAAAAGGCTAGGTTAGAATACATCCTCAGCTGTATAGAAAATCGTTTGCGGTAAATAAAAATTCCGAACTAATAAATAACTAGACATGCGCTTTAAAACAATTCTAAACCAGTTCGGTTCTGGTTCAGAATCGGTTCATTACTAGACCCGCGAACAAAGCTATTATTGTTTTAAAAATATTAGGTTCCTGTGACGATTGGTAATTTTTAACTATTTTTTCATAACGGCGAGCTGCGACTGCTGGCTGCCGCAATAGCGCCGGCTGATCGTCTATTTTCTAACACAATACCATAAAAGCGTCGCCGAGTCGGCTAGCCGACTGAAAAAGGCCGATCTGCTCATCTGCGACCGATCATTAAAAAGCAATGAAACCGATCTATAAGCGACCTATGGATTTGAATAAGAGTGACCCATAAGCATTGTTGCCAAGTTGTTTATAAACTTTTTCCATCCAGTTGTTTTAATTTTTGTGAAATATTTTAAAAAGTAAAAACATTTTGGATACGTTTATAATATTATTTTTTCTTGCATATAGGGGCCTACACATTTACGTAAATATAAAAAACATGAATATACGTATTGCAATATACAGTGTGACTACGTAAGTTGGCGGCATATGGAAAACTTCTTTATTATTAATTTTACGAAAAAAAGGTATTCTCTATGAAAAGTTCTGCATGATCTAAAAACTAAAATGCAATCATTAGATATCAAATTTTGTTAGTCATATACGAGGTTTGGCCAAAAATGTAATTTACCTCAAAAGTAAAGTACCTGTATTTTTGCTAATATCACAAACTGTTATAAAGAAAAGATTTTTAAAATGAAAAATTACTTTTAAATATGCAATTTTGTTAATTTCCAGCAAAAAAATGTTGCATTTTTTTTTCTGCGAAAAATCTTTCTCCTTGTTTTAATGACAATTAATTTAAAAAGTTAATTTAAAACTGTCCTATGACATTTATAATCATGAAATATAGTGCACTAATGTGCAAACCTACATTTTCAAGAACTTACGTTTTGCATCTTTGTATAAAATTACGCGGAACGTTAGCTGGTAACTACTCTTTGTTTTATTTAGGTTTTTAGATTATGATGCCTAATATTTTGTCTGAATTTGAATGCCTTGTTTCCAAAAGTGCTATTGCTTCTAGCCAAGACACAAGACACTAACCCAAAATCTTATATTTCTGTAAATATTGTAAATAATTTCGACACTTTTGATCTAGATACCCATTTTTATCAGCTGATTAACCGAATAGCAACACTGCTGCTCCTTAATTTAAATTGCCAATAGCGAAAACTAATCTGATTGCATAATCTCGATTTTAATTTTTATAACAAATTCAGTGGTGAAAGAAAGTGATTCGTTTTGGAGATTTAAAGTGTTTTTAAATGTTGTCAATTTTGCCAGGCACTTCTAACTCGCTTGATACTAGAGATTCTATTCTATTTCTATTTTTCTTTTTCTTGGTTTTGGTCCATTGAGGTCCAATCCACCACTCTCCCCCTTCCGGACTATGCTTTCCAGGGCTTCGTCGGCGGAAAATCTAGATAATCGAGCTCGTAGCTCCCAGAAATTCCAAAAGAAAACAAATAATTCAACAATCGATGCAATGCATAAATTGTCGGCTGTCGAACCAAGATCTGCTACTGGTGTTACGTATAACCTTCACTTTCACTACTGACAGTTCCCATAGCACGCCCATCTATTTCCCGCCATTTGAGAAATACCTCGTGTTCACCACCAAACAGGATACCATCAGCTTATAGGAATCTTCGCTCACAGCGCTTAGATCCAGAAGAAAGATGCCGTCAATTTAGCGTGAATCTTTCCTTGATCCCCGAAGGTAAAAACATTCGTACGACACCTCTAGCCGCCACTCCAGGAAGAACTTTGAGTCAGTCTCGGAGGTCAAACAAAGAGTCCAAAGAAAAAATTTTTAGGGATTTTTACGTACAATTTAGTGACATAGCTATATTTTTTCCACTGACTTCTATTACTGATAGTTTTGTTTTTAATGAAACACCCTGTGTATTGTATCACTAATAAAAAGGTCTCTTTAAAAAAATCTGTGATTTGACTGATTAAAATTAGAAATTTGGAATTAGGTGTGGTTGTTTTATGAATATTTTTATGTTATACAGTGGGAGATCTATCGCTCTTCTATAGATACTTTTACGGCTTCTGCTCCGACGAATTACCAGTATAGTCCCCTCCTCTTGCAGCTCACAACAGAGAAACTCATGGTGCCACGTGTATGCATCCCTATACGGTTCAATTGGACAGGCCCCGAACTTCCTATTTCGTTCGTTCTTTTATCCCTAGAGTTTCTAGACTGTGGAACCTACTGCCAGCGGAGGTCTTTCCTTCCCCCAAATCCTTCAAGTTTTTAAGTCCCGTGTTAACAAACTTCCTCTTACCCTGCTTAAGACACCCACGGTACGTTAGTATTTAGGCTTCCAGCCTTCGTGGATTGTCCAAAGATAAAAAAAAATGTCTTATTGTACTTTTGATATTAAGAAAAAGTTTCGTATAATAAATCTACCTTTACTTATGTATATCAGAAAAAAAGTTCTCACTTTTTTTCAGGGGAAGAAAAGTAATTTTGGAAAAAGTCACATTTTAGTAATTGGTCACAAAGTAAAAAATGGTAATTTTTCTCCGTCAACACATTTGGTGCAGTTATCTACGTAAAAGCTCTCTTTAAAAATCGCTTGCTTTCATAAAATGTCTTGGGTTAAGTTTAATTTTTTAGGTTGGTAATAAAAATTAGTTATTTTTTTAATAGATAACTAATTGCATAATTAAAAAATAATTAACGGTTCTGTCAACGCGAGACGGAATCGTTTGATAATCACCATTTGATAATCTTATTGTTTTTTTGTCATTTGATCCAGTTTATTTTATTTAAATGTGTTCCATTAATTTTATCGCTGGAATTAATAAATTTATTTACCTTATTAATGCTTTTATAATTTAAAAATAATATATATTTAATATTTTTTTAGATAGACTAATAGTATGTAGGTACGTGCTTTATATAGCGTACCAATTTTTAACTTATACATTTATTTACCTCTAATTCTATAAATTAATTTAAAGACTTTTTCTACGAAACATATAATAAATTAATAATGTTGTTAAAAATAATTGATCTTATTATTTGGTATAATGGTTGGTTTGGAATTAGAATTTTTAAATACAAACCTATTCCGAAATATCGCCTATATGTGCTACCAAATTACTCGAAATAAAATGCTCTTTTATAAAATAGATATGCTAACAAGCCACTCTCGTTCATGGATAACCCAAATTTAGATCCGCAGTAGCAAGAAGCATTTTTTGGGTTATTACGACCTCGCGCAGTAAAAAATCTGTGGCGACGAACATGCGCACATGCAGAATACTCACCGGCACACCGTGCTCCCCGTCCACTGACTGTGACAGTCATTACCCAAGCAGCAAGCTGACGTCTTATTAACGTCTCTTTTTAGTCATTTTTGGTCACATTTGGTCAGCAAAGACGTCATAAAATGACGACAAAATGACGTTAAATTGACCTCCCTAAGTCACAGACAAAAAACGTTCCGTTAATGCATCATAATGACGTCTTTAAGATGACGAAAAATTGACGCATTTACTTTTTTTTAAGCTAAAATGATAAGATATTTTATTTGAAAATTGAAAGAGGAAAAAACTCCTTACTGCTTGCATTTCCTTGCACTGCAAGGTTGCATTTCTCGGGACACTGTCCAACCTGGAGATGTAGATTTTTACACAAGCCGAAGATATTTCTTTCAAAGCTAATTGAGATCACCAACCGCAGACCGGTCTTGAACTATTTTGGTCTCATCGGTACTGTGTAGGCAATAAAAAACGAAGATTTTAAATAAACGTAGTAGTTTATTGTCCATTGCGCCATCTATTGATAGAGTTTTTTCCTATTTTAATTTTATAAAATTATTAGTCTTATTTTTCTGTCATATGATATTTCGGTTGGATTTTGACACGAATCATATAGTCATAAAATTTTTCTGGCGGGTTTTCTAAACATGACGTCATAAGATTTTTATGAGCTAGTATGACGAAAAAATGACACCGAAAAAGACGTCACTTCAACGACGTCAAAAACACGTCATTAAAATGACGTCATTATTTTGGTCTGATGACGTCCTATGATCAAAAATGACTTAAAAATGACGTCATAATGACGTCAGCTTGCTGCTTGGGTAGCTACTGTACTGCGAACAGGAAACCCAGACAGGCGTCGATAAATTATTTCTGAAAATGCGGGTGTTTGTTTGGCTCCTGCGCGTCAAACCTCAAGGATGAGTGTTATCCAAGCGCAAAAAACACATTTTGTCGCCCATCAAAAGAACCCTTTCTTTCGCGCAAGTAATATCATTGGCAATCCATCTAGATCAGTGCCCTCGATTTTTTTTGAAAAAAGTTTATGACCATAAATAGGATTTTGCACATTTTGACCTCGCCCTAAGAAATGGTAAAAAACCAAAGACGATTAATTTCATTTTTCAAATGCTACTTGACTTAAAATAAACCGTCTTAGCTTAATCATGGCACCCTGAATTGAAATTTTAAAAGTTACATTTTTGACAGCTAAAATGTCAAACAATGACATGTGAGGTTTCATTTTATTTAGAATATCATATTTTATAAAAATAAGATAAGCTATAACGGAGAAGCCATTTTAAATTTAAAAGTAGCCATACCGAAAGGTATAGGAAAAAAGTGAATAGATCAATTAATCCACAATTAGGTCATATAATTATATACCAAATTTTATTTTTTTACTTTAAAAGGTAAAAAAGTTATAATTGGGATTGAGAAGCACCCGATATATGTTTTTACCAAGCTTTGTGTGATGATGAGATTAAATAAAGTCTTTTAGTTCAATAGGTATTTAAATATTTTTAAAAAATAATTAATGGTTCTGTCTAAATTAGACAAAATAGTTCGATAAACAATAATATTGGGTCATTATAAAATTCATACAGGCAATTTATTACAATAATAAAAATAAGGTTATCCATTTAAAATTTCAAAATTCTCTCACCTAAAAAATTCTATATATTTGTAAAATTTTAGGGTTTTTGTAAATCTCCTTGCATTAAATTTTAGCATAAAAGGTCCAGCTTAACTATATAATAATTTGCTTTCATTTAAATAAATTTTTGTTTTAATCAAAAGTAAGTTGGTTTTAACTGCTTTAAGGTAGTTTAACCGATACCACAAGAGTCAAATAAGTGCTTAAGGTTATTTGACTACCGTGGTATTTAAATTTGGCAACGCTGCGTAAAAACAATAGAAATCATATGCAAAATCTACTTCACAAGTATCTTTAAACAAGGTATAGGTTTTAAATTATTTTCTTTATTTACTAATAAAATCTCTAAACCACCCTAATCATATCACCAAAAAATGCATTTAATTGAAAAACCAAAACAGTCACTCCGAAAAATTATAACAAAATTGTAAAACATGGTCAAGTTGCACATAAATTTAAGGATAAACATGGAAAGTTTCTGTCAACTAACCTGTCAAGTAACGTAAATATTGCAAAATCGAATTATTATCGTTGAATTAATAAAATAAAACAAAATATATACTTTGTTCATAGTCACTTTAATTGAATATTTAGCCGACGGCTGTTTCGTAATACAACTACATTTTCAAACGTACTGACAAACTAAAATTATGTTACTTATATATAAACAGTAATACCTAATAAAAAACATATTTTTAAAAAAGTTTTAAAATCAATATGGTACAGTTGTAAAATTTAAAGATTTTATTGCTATATTTTATAAAAGTTTTACAAGGGGTAGATTTCCTAGGTCAATCTGTGTGTTAAGCAGATGTACATTCTGTTTTTTATGTTTATAGATTTCAATATTTTCTAATATATCTAGTTTTCGCCCTTTTTGTTCTACATGTAATATTTTTAGGGTATTGATTTCTGGAAATTTGTGTCCGGTTTCCAGAAAATGGTTTGCGAAATTTGATGTTGTTTTCCCTAACCTATAACATGAGTTATGTTCTTTAAACCTAGTTTCGAAATTTCTTCCCGTTTGTCCAATATAACAGCTATTACATCTCTTCACAAGTAAGCTTATAAACTCCTGATTTTTAAATTTATTTTGTTTATCTTTCACATTAAATATCATGTTTGATAATCGATTTGATGGTTTATGTGCTATTTTCTGGTTTTGTTTAGACAGGGTGTTCGAAATTTTTTGTGATATTTGGCCAAAATAAGTTAGGGTTTTAAATGGTTGGTTTTGTTTTTCAGGTATTTTGGGTAAATTTGGTTGAGGGTGAGTTGTTTACGTTTCTTATTAATTATAGAATTTATTAAGGGTGGTGGATAACCATTGTTTTGAGCGATGTTTTTTATAGTGTTTAATTCTTTTTCTAAATTTTCTTTGGAAAGTGGAATGGAAAATGCGCGATGTATCATTGATCTGTATGCTGACATTTTGTGGGTAATTGGATGTAAAGAATCATTAGGTATTGTAATATCAGTAAAAGTTGGTTTTCTATGGATATCAAAATTTATGGTTCCGTAGTTAGTTTTTGTTATTTTAAGATCTAAAAAGTTAATGGAGTTTTGTTGTTCTATTTCCAAAGTAAATTTAATCTTAGGGTGTATAGAGTTAATATAATTAAGAGTATTTTTAGCTCTGTCTCGTTTCCTGAAAAGCCGACAAGTATGTCATCCACATATCGGTACCAAAATATAACATTATCTGAATGTTTGGAGTTTATAAATGATTCTTCTAGTTTTGGACATAAATATCTCCGCCATTAAAGGGCTTAAAGGGGAACCCATAGCTAGTCCGTCTGTTTGTTTATAAAAGTTTTCATTATATTTAAAATAATTTTTGTCCATACATAATTTCAAAAGTTTTTAAAATGTCCTCTTTAAGAGATGGGTTCATGTTTTTATTGTTTAGTTTTTCTGTTATAATTTTAATACAATCGTCTTTTGGTATATTTGAGAACATGTTAGTAACATCAAAGGATGCTAAAATTGCGTTTTCATGGTAGACTGAGATTTTTACCTTTTTTGTCAGGTCTATTGAATTTTGAACTGAAAATTTGGGTTTAAAGTTTAGAGACATCTTTTAAAATACGGTTTAATTTTACTGATATTTCCCTTAATGGTGTATTTGAGTATGACACTACTGGCCTATTACAATACCTAATGATTTTTCTTCTATGACACTACTGGCCTATTACAATACCTAATGATTCTTTACATCCAATTACCCACAAAATGTCAGCATACAGATCAATGATACATCGCGCATTTTCCATTCCACTTTCCAAAGAAAATTTAGAAAAAGAATTAAACACTATAAAAAACATCGCTCAAAACAATGGTTATCCACCACCCTTAATAAATTCTATAATTAATAAGAAACGTAAACAACTCACCCTCAACCAAATTTACCCAAAATACCTGAAAAACAAAACCAACCATTTAAAACCCTAACTTATTTTGGCCAAATATCACAAAAAATTTCGAACACCCTGTCTAAACAAAACCAGAAAATAGCACATAAACCATCAAATCGATTATCAAACATGATATTTAATGTGAAAGATAAACAAAATAAATTTAAAAATCAGGAGTTTATAAGCTTACTTGTGAAGAGTGTAATAGCTGTTATATTGGACAAACGGGAAGAAATTTCGAAACTAGGTTTAAAGAACATAACTCATGTTATAGGTTAGGGAAAACAACATCAAATTTCGCAAACCATTTTCTGGAAACCGGACACAAATTTCCAGAAATCAATACCCTAAAAATATTACATGTAGAACAAAAAGGGCGAAAAACTAGATATATTAGAAAATATTGAAATCTATAAACATAAAAACAGAATGTACATCTGCTTAACACACAGATTGACCTAGGAAATCTACCCCTTGTAAAACTTTTATAAAATATAGCAATAAAATCTTTAAATTTTACAACTGTACCATATTGATTTTAAAACTTTTTAAAAAATATGTTTTTTATTAGGTATTACTGTTTATATATAAGTAACATAATTTTAGTTTGTCAGTACGTTTGAAAATGTAGTTGTACTACGAAACAGCTGTCACGGCTAAATATTCAATTAAAGTGACTATGAACAAAGTATATATTTTGTTTTATTTTATTAATTTAAAATGTACGGTCACAAAGTAACGGACGAAACCATAAATTCTTTTATTATCGTTGAATTCTTTACTTAGAAACACTCGGAAAAAAAAACATGTTTTCAATTATTGCGAATATTTATTATCACTCATTGGATCTTGTCACCGAAAAACGTATTGGACTGGCATCAATTTTTTTACCGTATTCGATAAACTTTTTCGGGCGCAGCATAACCGTTTGGCGGCGGCGCCACATGTCAATCACATAGCATTTTTTCTTAATTATTTATTTATTACTCCTATCACAAGCTCTGAAGGTCGGATTTTAATTAGCCAAAATGTTTAAAATTGTTTTTCTTCCGTTGATACAACTTTCATTAAAATCTAAACATCAGTTTTTGTGAAGTAAAATAAAATCTGCGATTTCCCATAAGGATCAATGTTAAAAGCAATTATTTTATAATATTTATAACTTCTTTTCAGTTCTCTGTAGACCTTTGATTATTTAACTGTTTGATATTCTTATTTTAAAGTACCAGTGTACTAAGTTTTATAATTTTCTGAACATTAATTCTTACACCGATAGTACTACCTTAAAAACATCAATCAAAGTCAAAAGAATATAAAAATTAATTTTAAATTTAAAATTTAAAACATAATTACAAAAATCTAAATTAGAGGCAAAGGCTTAACATTTAGACATATATATTAATTATAAATAACTTTTCTTTATACCCTTGTGTTGTATCTTAAGAAAAATTTACTTTAATATTAAGCCGTTTTTGTTGTCTTTTGCCCTACGTTGTTTATCTTTTAAGTTTTATTAAAACTAACTAGTGCTAAAACAGTCTGATACCACGCAGCAACTTTTATGAAGAATAAAATTTTCTTGACATGTTGCAAATAAAAAAGTTTTCTATTTGTTGCAACACTTATATTGTGTGGTCCACTGTATATACTGTATATCAAAGATTATTTTATTAATTATTCTTTTGCAACCAAAATAAAATATAAAATATACTTAATATCCTTAATTAATATTTACATTTTTGTCTCTTGATCTTGTTCTTGTCTCTGGCAAAGTTAGTATTTAATATTAGGCTGCATAATTAAGACTGATTTTGACACAAAAATAAATCTACATGTTACCATACCAGCAAATATTATTTAAAGGGTTTTATAGTTTTCCAAAAGAAAAATATTTAAGTTGTTAGTTAAATATTAGCAGGAAATCATTAGACAAATAATGTCTACATGTAAATATTCTAAATAAGATGACATATCGGACTCGTTTTGTTGTTGCTTTTGACCGCTCCCATTTTCACGCATTGGCAAAATTCCGCTTTAAACGCTTTAAGGTCTGGTCACACATAACCGCAACGACCCTGCAGCTGTGCGTCTCGCTGGTGAAATGTAGGGAATGCGGGACAATTTAATATTAAACTTGCAACTTTTACTTTCGTAATTCGAAAAATATGTTCAGAAAAATTATTCCTTTCTAATTCAGCTTTACGGAATCCGCTGCCCATTGTTACTCAACAAAATATGGAAAGATTTAAACATAATACTTATTGAACTAAGGTATAAAATATTCTATAAGCTGTCTTGTAGCAACTCTTACATTATGGATTATAAATTTCCTAAAAATATAAGTATATCCGACGTAAAGGAAAATAAATAAATGTTTTGAAGAGATGTCTTGGAAAGCATTTTCAGGAACTTAGTTTCCGACAACCAAAAGCAATTTCTTTTTGATAAAATTTCAGTAATATGAGTTTGTATTACTACGCTTTAAATTACACCTGATCGTAAAATAAACTTTCACAAACAAGGTAACACAGTTTTACCGATTAGTATCGTGTGTAGTGTAGTCACTCAGTTTGAATAAAAGAACAGGTATAAGTAGAAAAATCTGTTTTATTTAAACAAGGAGATATACACACATAAAACAATAGACTTAGCTTGGCAAAAATGATTTTTATATTTTTGAGGGCATGATCAGTGCTTTTAAATTTTTCGAATTGATTTTCCCCACTTTCCTCTGTGATTTTCAATCTGCGCTCGATACGGTTATGTGTGGCCAGACCTTTAAAGGGGACAACTTGTGTAAATAGAGACATTTTGCACCTCTTATTTTGCAATTCCGTTGTGGTTAACGTTATTCTGAGACTGCGCAGTAACGCAAACATGATCCGTTATCGTTATTAACCATACCGGACTCCTTTAATTACGGATGAATACCGAAGAGCTTATCGTTATCGTTATCGTTATTGTTAAACTGCGTGCATGGTTGCCGGATTGTAGAAATTTTAATATCAATTATTTAAAAGGTTAAAATTTTAATGCCGTATTAATTAAAATATCATTTATACCTAGGCTCTAATTAGCGAAAAATCTATAGCAGTAATAAAAATCAAATAGTGTTAAGAAATTTAAACGGACTTGCACTTTTACGGATATTCTAAATCAGTAATTAATTTAGATGTTACAATCTGGCACACTTGCTTTTTATTCTACTACCAAACCTAACCTTACTTTTTGTGTTTTGCTTATACTGTATTGTTTGCATCTACTTTAAAAACGAAATCAACAGAAGTGTTTGCATATATTTTAAAATGGATTTATATCTTATGAAGAATAAAAGTAAATACTGATTTTTCGTTAACTTTAAAATGGGTGAACCACAGGCAAAAATAAGGTTATGTGTCGAAAGCGCAGACGCAAGATATATTTCTTAAAAGAGGCTGCAAAATCTCTGTCTAAAACTCCTGTCGTAATCGTTATGTTTAATAACGATAACCATAAGGAGGCCAAAAAACGTCTGTTATTTTAAGAGGTGCAAAATATCTCTAATAATAGCGTACACAACCCTTAGAATGTTTAAGATCGCGAATTATAACGTATAAATCAAACACTTCTAGGACACATCTATCAATCAATATACTAAGAATTTGTTTATATACCTGTTACATGGGCAACAAGGTAACACCCATGGATTTGGGTTTAAATTAATATTGCTTAAAATATATACAAAGTAGTAGATAGTTAAGAACTGGTATTTTTCGTAAGTTAAAAGTGTAAAATTAAGATAAATTAGTACACATCAAACACAAATTAATTTATTTGACCTTGTGCTTCGATTAGCAAATTTAGTTCGAAGAATGGTAATATGTGTAATTAGAAAGTAATTTTGACCCAAATCTCGTATTTTTGTACCACACAAAATTCGATGTTTTGATTTAACTGTATTTTTATGGAAACAGAGTTGCAGTTGATTATAACCGCAAACACAAATTTTATTTTAAACTACCATAAGTATTAATTGAAGCCCAGAAATCTTTTTTTTTCTTTATTCTTTAGTTCTTTAGCTTTTCTTACAGCACTTTTGTTTGGCGTAAAATATTATAATTTTTTTAATACAAACTGTATTATTAATTTTCAAAACCAATACTCATTAACACCTTATAAAGAAAAAAAAAATAAAATCGTGATAAATCTGACGATAAACCTAATAGGTATTTTGGTGTAAGTATTATTATCAAAAAATCGTACAGTGAAAAGATTAACCATGAGTTATACTACTGAAGAAAAAGTATAATAAAAATGGTACTATCAAGGAAATAGTTACCAAAAGGTGTCAGACATGTCCGCTGCTCAGTATCCGAATAGACCGATACCCGGAAAATCAGCAGTCGATAGGACTATCAAACTTTAATCTTTTCACTGTACGATTTTTTGATAATAATAAAGCACTATATTTTTAAATAACAACGTTATGCCATGCTAACTGGTATTTTTATTGTTGTTCATAAATATGAGGTGATATTAATGTAACCATTTTTTAAAATATATTAGCATCTAACTAGCAAACGGGTTAACAGAAAAATCTAAAGCTTTTACCATAGACGTAGATTTGCATGCTCTTCAATAAACTTTAATAGAATTTTTATCTAAAATAATTAGGGAGCCAATAATTAACCCCATTAAAAATTACATGGGATTTCCTATGTGTAAATTGAACCTAAACAAGAAATTTGCACCTGTTTAAAATTTTAGTAAAGTAGAACAAAAGTAAATTATCTTTTTTACATTTTACAACTATTATACAATACTTTTCTGTAATGTATTTCACCTAGATTTAAAAATGCAATAAGAAGTGCACCTGATAAAGTGTTTATTCTTGTCCCGCAAGGTGTGAGCTTATATAAAAAAGTTGTGTAAAATCATAAAAAGTAACATGGTATCTCCATCAATTTTCTTATAGTGTTGTGAAAATCAGTTCATAAGAATGTGTGTCGCTTCCTAAAGAACAAAGCTTTGGTTTGGTATTATCATCTATCGGGCTTCTCCGCTCATAGCCACCAAGGACTAAGGCGCTGGAAAACACTAGGTGATATACCTACGAAACAAATTTTAGTTCAATATTCTAAAAATAAAAAAGTTACAAGGGCTAAAGGCACGAGTTATTTAAAGTACATTTTCTCGGAAACTACTGAACCAATTTTAAAAAACTAAAGTCTGTTGCAGAGAGAATGTAAAACCCTTTAAGAAAGGGGCACCACTTGACTCCCTTTCCAATTTAACGTTTCTGTTGGTGAGGAGAGGAGATAACCTTAAACTAGTAAATTTTGACCCAAAAATGTGTCCCCCAAAATATAATACAATTAAAATTAAATTTTACACTACACTACGGTCTCAGCCGCCTTCCCGTTTCTCGACGCCAAGCCTCTCTGTTGAGAGCATCTTCTTCATTTAGGTTACGAGCATCCATTGTTCCCCGTATAGTTTCATTCCATGATCATCTTGCTAGAATACAAATTTCCGAGTTATAGGGATTTCTTATTTTAATTGGAATGCACTGTATATATTTTTGGTATACGAGAAAAGCCATAAAGGTTTTCTATATATACAGGGTGATTCAAAAATCGATCACGAAACTTAAGGGGATGATTCTACTTGACAAAATAATGGTAGAGCTTCATATAATGTTTTTCCAAAATGTCATTCGTTTTCGAGTTACAAGCCGTCAAAGTTCATGTTTTATTTTGGTTTTTTCGCTATATTGCATTTAGTTTTTAACCAATCCAGTTGATATTTGGCACACAAATCGAGCTTGGCAGATTCTAAAATTTTAAGACAAAAGTACTTTTTTTAAATACCGCCAGAGGGCACTTTACGTAAAACTTAAAATTTATTTACATCATAACTTTTTATTTTGACAGATATCGCAAAGCTGGGGCGTCATTTTATAGACAACCAAAAACTTAAAAATAATAAAATTAACTCTTTATTAAAGTCGATAAACCTCACCGTTTAGGCATAAAAGTTTTTATCAATTTCAATCAAATTACCTACATACAAACAGGGTGTCCAGTAACTCAACCGACAAACTTAACCAAACGATTCTACAACAAAAAATAAGAAAAAACTTCATATAAACATATGTCCTAAACGTCTTAGATTTGGAACTACGGGGTGTTAAAAATAAAAAAATCAGTTGTCAGTAAATAAATTGCCAAATAGTCATAAAAAAGATACAAAATATTTTTAAATTTGTGTTAAGTGTGTTAAAGTTAGCCATATACATCCTCTCCGCCATATACATATACACATCCTCTCGTTACCAAAAATTAAAAATCTAGCACAGATTAAAATAACTGTAAACCTATTCAAATTTAGACACACTTAAAATAAAGTGAAATGAAACTTGTTATACCCATGTGGAGATTATCCGCTTAAATATCTACAACACACTTTTTTACTTCCGTATGGATAAATCTTTAATACAACATTTGTACGGTCAGTCAGAATGTAACGGTAACCCATTTTTTGTTAAGTAATTCTTTTCTTCTTTCTCTCTTATTTATTGTGATTAGTACAGTGAGTATAGCATCGAAGCGAGCATTTTATAATGGTTAAATGTCAATATTCTTTAATTTTGGAAAATTACTGTAACATACCAAAGAGAATAGACAAGGATAGAGGATCAATCACCGTTTCGAAAAGTGGCACAATTTGAAGAAAGGGTCTGCGGGATGGCAGAGCATGCGCATACGCACTACCTACTAATGTCAAAATCGGCGGTATATTCAAAAACATAGATTTATTGTGTAAATATTTATAAAACATTAATAAAAAGTGTGAAATGTGGTTAATACTGAAATTTATTAATAATTTAATGACTAAATATTGGTAATTTAGTGCTAATGGTGTATTAAAATCTATTTGGTTAAAGTCTATTTTTTTCTTAGATTGGAATAGGTTAATGTGGAAAAATATATATAAACTTTAGGAAAATAAGAACTGAAAATTAAAATCTAAATAGAATTATATCCTGAAAACTAAACTTTTATTGTGAGATTACATATTTAGCATAAAGAATGGTTGTAAAATGTAAAAGAAGTGTATAATTTTAAGAAATATATGAAAATAGCACGCTTAAACTTACCAACCAAATAAAGTTATGATTTATTTTGATTTTATTTAGTTAAAAGGTATTATAGTGTATAAGTGAATATTATTTATACTGAGGAAAGCGTAGTAGGATTTCAGTTTCCTTAGGGCACTGTGCTTGGTCCCATTTTATTCGATATCTACATACTTGTTATTTTAGGTATGAGGAAGCAGATAAGATTGTAGGTTTTAATTAACAATGAAATTTAGGTTTCCACATTACTGAATACTTATTTTCAAATAAAATACTTTTGTTAAGAAAGCTCAAAAATGCTCGTTATTGCAGAAAAAAAATCTTAATCCTTCCTAAACATATTTTTTCCACAAATTTTCGATATTGACAAAAATAAGTGTACTTTGCTCTTAAGAAAAATTCATATTTTTTAAGATATTTTACATACCTACCACCGAAAATAATTAATACCGGATGATTGAATGTTTTCATAAAATTAATTATAAAAGTTTGCCTTATGGTACGAACTTAAGTAGACACACTCTATATCTTGGTTTGTACCTTAACTGGGTCAGGTATTAAGTTTTTTAAGTGTTCAGGCCTTTTTATTTTTTCGCTTTAGTATAATTTTTATTACTTTTAAACTGGTCATTTGTCTGTATTTTACAGTTTAAGCTAATTTTTTAAATAGGTAGTGATGCACACAGAAATCTTCTATTGGTTCATTGTGCTTTTACCTCCAGCATGATATTCATTAAATATATTTCACGTATTTATATAAAATATTAATCTATATAATATTTTGTTAAAAAATAAATCTTACATAAAATGTTAATTTGTTTTTAATCATAAAAAAACAACGTAAATAATTTAAAAAATAATTTATTTAAAAACCAATAAATTTAAACAAATTTTGTTTCAATAATTTCTCTTTGTAACATACACATTGAACTAAGTGAAAAGGTATACTTGCCAGTACAGTAACAACAAAGCAGGGCTGATGCTAAAAGATTTAGGGACAAAATAGTTCTGTTATCAATAATTGAGTACGGTACAATGCTTGCTAATACAAGTAGCAATACTGTAGTATTATTATACATTGAACACATTATTACACATATTATACAGTTTTAAGTCGCAATGAATATAATAGTTTTGTCATTTTTGTCCACATATCAATATACATGCCGGAATTATTTATTTATTCTCTACCTGTTATTATTTCACACGCGGTAGACACACGTCTCTTTTCCTTGCATTGCCTGTGAACCTTTTCACTTAGCTAATACAGTGTACACTGTATTAGCTAAGTGAAGCTGTATAATAAAGCTTGCCTTATTTCCAATTTAAATTCAGGTAATTATTTTTAGATTTTTAATAATTTTTACAAAAAATTAAATTTTTATTACATACAAAATATGGGGGTATGTCTAGTTCTTAAAATGCGATTTTATGAAGAACGGTCTAAGATATCGATTTAAATAGGGTATACCTTTTTTGTACAAAAATGATGAAGGAATTAAACGGTAAAAGCAAAATGTCAAATTTTTCACCTTTGTAAAAAATGCATACAATAAACGAAAAAATTCGTCTGACCCTGTATAATTATGACTGACTGTGCAATAATTTGGCTATGGAAAGAAGCATTGGTATGAGTTAATTTAAATACCCACATACCATTATTATTGTGACAACCATTTAAAAGTTATAAATAAAAAACTTTAAAGATCAATAACTCCCTAAAGAAGAGCGATAGAACGTTTTTTTTATGAAGTACTAACATTATTTTGGCTCACTCTATCACCCCTATCATTTTTGAACTGACTTTTCCGGACACCCTGTATTTTTGTTATCCTTAAATTTTTTTCTTTAAAATAATAAAAAAATAATACCATGTTTATTGTAAAATGAAAAATAAAAGAAAAATTCATATGACTCGAACTTACGTAGACACAGTGGTTATTAAAAAAGTTGTAAATAATGTTATTAAAAACAGCATAGTTTTTTGAGCCTTTATTTTCAAAATGGCCTCTAAGGACATAACCCCCATCACGGTCCTGGGTGTATTAAACAAAATAAAATAAAAATAAAACGGCACCCAACATAAATTAATCGGTTGACCATCTTTTGGCCCAGATTTACTGCACCTATACTTCTTCTTCTTTCTCTCTTTTCACATTTCGCCGCGGAACGCTTGAAATGTAAAGTGCAGACCTGCTGTATAGCAAGTTATTAACCTTGGCACACAAATACGGTTATTATTCGTTCCCACGCTTAAGTCATTCATAGTGCTAATATCGGCCGAGAATAAATGCTTTAGGAAAATAGCTTGAAAGAACGTTCGTTCACCTTTATATCCGATAAATATAGAGTTAAATAGTTTTATATTGTTTTATAGGGGTTTCAAGTAGTTTTCCTTTTTTTTAATTTTTGTTTATTTAAATATTTTCAAAAAGTATTAGAGTAATAACCCGTGAGCGGCTGACCTTTGTTATTTTGTAAAAGCCGAAACTTTGTCAGTGCGTGCTCCCAACATACATAGGTAGAAGTAATGGGAGACTATAAAGTTTAATGCATAGTGGCTTGTACCAGGTACCAAAGGTTAATAAATTGAAACTTAACTTTCGTTATTTTGTAAAAGCTGAATTCGATATTTGGTTCTTGGGTACCTAAGAAGATATTTTTTTGGTCGCCAAACCGTTTTGACAACCGACATGACAACCCCATGGCAGACAAACAATTTTGGAGTGGCCCAATGGTCCGAGAAAGTCTAATATTTCTGTTATTTAACAAGATTTGACAAAAGTCTTCAATAAGAGTTCCACAACCAATTCCATTCAGAGTTATGCTGACGATAGTACCCTTCACTCCACTTTTCAGGTTCTCAAACCAATCTCTCAACCCGACTTGGAAAGCAAACGTAGGGCGATGCAGATATCTCTTTCACAGGATCTCAATTTGATATTGGATTGGGACGCCAAAAATCTCGTTCAATTTAATGCATCCAAAACACAATCATGTTCCTTGTAGCGAAACAAATCATTAAACACTCACCGTTTGCTTATGAGTGGCCAGATTTTGCAGAGCAGGGACACATTTAACCTTGTGGGCGTCACATTTAAGAATAACCTTAACTGACATAAACACATTGTATCTATAGCCATCGCGGCTTCAAAAAAGCTTGGATTTCTTTTCCGAGCCAAAAAGTATTTTTCTCCTTCCAATTTATACACTGTTTATGTGTCCCAAATTCAACCCTCTCTGGAATATTGTTCTCATGCCTGGGGAATGCCATCCCCTACAACTCTCAGCATTCTTGATGCCATTCAAAGAAGAGCTGTTCATCTTATTAATGATCCTTTACTTACTTAAAGATTCCGACGAATTATCCAGTATAGTCCCTCTTCTTGCAGCTCCCAACAGAGAAACTCGTGGTGCCGCACGTATGCATCTGTATAGGGTCCAATTGGACAGGCCCCGAACCATCGTTCAACAACTAAAGACTTTAGTTGTTGAACGATGCCCGAACTTCCCATTTCGTTCGTTCTTTTATCCCTAGAGTTTCTAGACTGTGGAACCTACTGCCAGCGGGGGTCTTTCCTTCCCCCCAAATCTTCAAGTTTTTAGGTCCCGTGTTAACATATTTCCTCTTACCTTGCTTAAGACACCCACGGTACGTTAGTATTTAGGCTTTCGGCCTTCGTGGATTGTCCAAAGATAAAAGGGTTTCCAAATAGGCATGTCCTAAAAATATTTTGACGTACACAGAGTGTCCCAAAAAGAATTTAAAATAAACTAACCTTACAGTAATAATTTTTTTTTTTGGACACTGTATACAAAATACAAAATTGTTTTAGGGCATCCCATTTGGAAACCCAACAACTCTTATTTAAGACTCTTTGTCATGTCTTGTTTAACAACAGAAAAATTAAACTTCCCCGGACCCTTGGGCCACTCCAAAATGTTTGTCGGCTAATGGGTTGGAACCGTCAAAACTCTTTGTTGACTCAGGAAATAGCATCTAATAAATACCGAAGTAATAGCTTTTACAAAACGACGAAAGTTAAGTTACAATTCACTAAGCTGTGGTACCTAGTACCTGCCAAAGCCACTATGAGTCAAACTTTATAGTCTACCATTGCTTCTACCTATATTGGGAGTATGCACTGACTAAATTTCAGCTTTTACAAAATAACGAAGGTCTGCCACTCACGATTCTTGGAATATCTGGTATTTATGCCGTAGTTTACGCCATGCTGTTTATTTTAATGCGTCCCTTCTATTTAATTTTGTTTTCTCAAGAATTTATTTTTCAAACAACTAAAATCTGAAGTCCTCCAGGTGGGGCGCAATCAGTTAAAACAAGTAGTAGGAATTTTGACAGGACACTGTCATCTAAGAAACACTTGCAAAAAACGATTTACAATGGACCAATAACATGAAGGCTTTGCGGCCGCAATATGTTAAAAAAATCAACTCAAGTTTGACGAGCAAAAGAGATGCTAGGGCGCATTCAGAATCGACGTCTGGTAAAGGCCTGACATGCGCACATGAAGACATACGCAATAAGCAAGACCTTATCAAAACTAAACATAAGAAACAAATTTGTTTGCTAAGGTCAAGGTTGGGGTAAAGGTTACCCCAATTTTGTCGAATCTGAATGCGCCCCTATACTTGTGCTATTACCTAAATTACCTACATTACCTACATTATCTACATTACCTACATTCCCTACATTACCTACAAAACTCGGTAAAGCGTGATATGTTTGCATTTCCATAAGGGCAATTTATGTTAGCAAAGTTTTCCTTTTCTTCGGTGCTCAAACAAAATTTTATTCTACATGTGAAAAAAAAATCCCAACAGGTTTAAGCTATTAATGTTAATTTTAAGTAATTACCATTTTAATTTAAGGTTTTCCTATTTAAAGTGCATGTATTTTTTTTTCAAATTTTTAATGCTCAGCCACTTTTTACTATATTGTGAATAATTTTAATATACCTTACGGCATATTTCATGGTCCTTAAAATTATTTTATTTTTTTTTTTTGTGTAACTTGAACTAGTTTGCCGTTAGGAGTTGTCAAAATACAATGTTAAGAATAAATTGTTTTTTTTTAAGAAACCGCAGAAATAATAAGAGTTGATTCATAAAAAATTGTTGTCTAATAAATTTACAGCTACTTTTACAATCTTTAACGCTATGAGTTGAAAATATTACTAATCTTTTGTGTTGATTACTTACATATTTCCCTACAATATTATTTTTCTAAAGCAAATAATTTTTTTGAGTTACCCAAAAAACGTTAAGCAATTACAAAGAGGATAAAATGTGCTGTAAGGTCCATTAAAACAATTTACAATATAGTAGAAAGTGGCTAAGCATTAGAAATTTAAAAAAAACACATTTTTAAAATGTGAAAAATTAAATTTAAATGGTAAATATCTACTTAAAATTTATATCAAGAGCTCAAATTTAGTCGATTTTTTTTTTCTACATTTAAATACAAGTTGTGCTTGAGCACCGAAAAAAAAAAGAAAATATTTTGCAGAAATGAATCAAGCTTTTTACAAGAATACTTGTAGTTTTCGTTCACTATTGCTTTAAAATTATTCTAATAGTAATTTATGTAACAAGTGCATAGAGTGATACTTTTTTTACGAATGGGAAGTTTGACAGCGCGAGCCGTTAGGCGAGTGCGGCAATCCCATGAGAAAAAAACACTTTATGTATGTGTTACATACTATATTTTTTTCACGACCGTATAAAAATTTCCCAAAATACCATTTTTAACATGTTTTATTTATCCAAACTTACTAATTTTAATTTTTGATGCACAGTCATTATATTGCAACAAAAATCATAGCCTCCTTATTTTTTAAGAGACAATTATCCTCTTCATAACTATTCATTTATTATTTAATTTTAGAAAATTGTATGTACTTACTTTTTGTAGAAATAATACTAAAACAGTATAGATTCCTTTTTAATTTTTTAGTCATCCAAATTCATTATTACTATTAATTTTCTATAATTTCTATTAAATTTATTTGCAAACTGTCAAATTTTAAAACTAGTGACACATGAACTAAAAGAAAATAATGACGAAATCAAAGGTACCTTGACCGTTTGGTTCGGTTGATGTCGCGTTTACTGTTTTTAACACTTTATGTGTTCATGCAAATCTTAGCAGGGGGCCCGAAAATGGAAAAAACCTTACCTAGTATATTGAAGCCCCTTGTTTTTGTTTGGTATTGTTTAAAGATATATTTTGATGATTACACCAAAATGTCAAGAATACACCGCGATACTTTAATAGTTGCCTAAATCCTATATTTGGATGGATATATTTTCAAAACTAATAAAGCAAGATACTAATAATTTTGCATTTTCTTAAAGCACTTTTAAACTTTTTTTAATGGTAATATTAGTAACAATATACTGGCCGGAACAAAAGTTTTTTTTTATTAAGAATAAAACACATGTATTCTTTAAAACAGCTTTTAAAAAATAAAACAGTAATATTACCTAACTTTATTAGTTTCGGAAATATGACCATCCATAGGTTGTAGTCAGGTAATTAACAAAATACTGCCATTTTGTAGAAGGTCAAATTATTGATTTTATATGTATACTAGTCCTTTGCCCGCGGCTTCGGCACGCGATAAATTTAAAGTAAAACAATTTCCCTTTCCTATACCGTGAAGATTTTGGATATTAATATATACATATAAACCTTCCTCTTGAATCACTCACTGAATGAAAAAAAATGCGCTGTTTATAAAAACTAAGTATGTCCTTACTTAAATTAAATTAGGTTTAAGTGGCAATAAAATTAAAAAAAAATGCAGCAGAAATAAAGTTTTTTATTGAAGTAAATGAGTCATTAAAGGTTTCTTATTAAAATTTTATAAAGGAGAAAAAACACTAAATAACTAACTAATGCCAGTTTTAAAATAAAACTTTTCTTGTAAGAGAGCATAGAGGGCTAGTAATAAGACGAACTGCTCTTCTCTAAATGATGGTCTATTTTTTTTTATCTATGGACAATGCATGAATGTCTTAAGTGAGGTAAAAGGGAGTTTGTTGACAAGGGACTTAAATACCTGAAGATTGGGGGAAAGGAAAGACCTCCGCTGGCAGTAGGTTCCACAGTATAGAAACTCTAGGGATAAAAGAACGAACGAAATGGGAAGTTCGGGGCTTGTCCAGTTGGACCGTATAGGGATGCATACGTGCGGCACCACGAGTTTCTCTGTTGACGGCTGCAAAAGGAGGGACTATACTGGATAATTCGTCGGAGCAGAAGCCGTAAAAGTATCTATAAAAAAGCGATAGATCTCCCACAGCTCGACGATGGGCAAGAGAAGGAAGTCTATGAGTAAGTAAAGGATCATTAATAAGACGATCAGCACTTCTTTGGATGGCATCAAGAATGCTGAGGGTTGTAGGGGATGCCATTCCCCAGACTTGAGAACAATATTTCAGAGAAGGTCGGATTTGGGACACATACAAAGTGTATAAATTGGAAGGAGAAAAATACTTTTTGGCTCGGAAAAGAAATCCAAGCTTTTTTGAAGCCGCAGTGGCTTTAGATACAATGTGTTTACGCCAGTTAGGGTTATTCTTAAATGTGACGCCCACAAGGCTGAATGTGTCCCCGCTCTGCAAAACCTGGCCACTCATAAGCAAACTGTGAGTGTTTGATGTCTAGGTCTAGATCACTAAAAGCTGAGGTGCATAACACGGTTTTTAAAATGTTGAAAAGGTAAATTCCATTTAAAAGTATAACTTTTTAGTGGTATGATTAATTTAAATTGGCTAATTTTTAAACATAAAAGTTATAAATTATTTAACTGCTGTTATGAAATAGCTAAAGAAATATATTGTTGAAAGTGGTATACATACATGCTAGCTGCACGCTCGATGAGTTTTAACAACTTAGTACAAGATAACCATTGAATTGAATGAAAACTACTTTATTTGAAAGTACTTTAAATAATTTATGATTATTTTTACCCAATATTGTAAAATTGGAAATGTGGAGTGAAGCCGAATAAACCATAAATTTATTTAAAACAAAAACCAAATTGCAAAAACGTTTCTGGATCGTTAAGTTGATTTTACGGTTTTCATTCGTTTCGGTGTTTATAGACTATAATTATTAATTAAGGATATTTTGTAACTTTTTATGTTACGTGTCTTATAAGTATTCATTTACTTAAAAAACATGTTTGTTTTTGGTCTAATTAATGCTCCAAATACAGGGTGATTCAAAAATTGATCACGAAACTTAATATAATTTTTTTCAAAATGTCATTCGTTTTCGAGTTACAAGCCGTCAAAGTTCAATTTTTATTTTGGTTTTTCGCCATATTGCATTTATTTTTTAATCAATCCAGTTGACATTTAGCACACAAATCGATCTTTGCAGACTTTAAAATTTTAAGATAAAAGTACTTTTTATTTTTATATCAACTAAGTTGGTTAAAAAATAAGTGCAATATGGCGAAAAAACCAAAATAAAATTGAACTTTGACGGCATGTAACTCGAAAACGAATGACATTTAAAAAAATATATATGAAGGTCTACCCTTATTTTGTCAAGTAGAATCACCCTCTTAAGTTTTGTGATTGATTTTTAAATCACCCTGTATATTATTATCTGCTTAACAGAAATACTATTTTAATATAAGTTGTCACAAATATTATTTTGCATATTTTAAACAATATTAAAAAAAATCCGTTTTAGGGTTTAGAAGTAATAATTTTATTAAAACAAATTGGGTTAGATGACAAGGTTTGTTCAACTGTGTTCATTTGAAACCAAAGTAAATAGTTTTTTTTTTTTGTAAAGAACAAAGTTGCACAAACTTATTTTTAATTTTATACATCTTTTCTTAATAATTTTCAACATTAGCAAAAGTACAGGTAGGTACTTTATTCTTGAGCAAAAATTATATTTTTGTACGATCGGGCGTAAAATTCAATTTTACGCCCCCATTTGAGGGCGTAAAATTGTACATTTACGCCCTAGGGCAAAAATTATCAAAAAGGCTCGCATTTATAAATGAGGGTGTAAAATAACAGTTTTACGCTCTGGGGCAAAAAAGTATTAAAAACGACGGCATTTGAAAATTTAAAAAAACAATTTATTTAATTATACATATGTTAAACGTATACTGATTACAATTTAAAACATTAAAAGCTGGGAAATTTTCTTCTAACTACAGAGAATGCTTGTATATAAATTTCAGTCGTACAAAAATATTGTTTGCATCTCTGGAGTAAAGCACTTTTACGCCTACAGCTGATTGTTGCCCTCACGGAGCTCGGGCAACAACTTTCAGCCGCGGGCGTAAAAGTGCTATTTTACGCCTTTGGTACAAAAATAACTATTTTGGCCAAACCTTGTAGATTACTGATACTTCATTCTGACGATAATTTCATAATATTAATAATAAAAAAAAATTCCATATGACGACCACTTACGTAGACACACTGTAGGGTGTCCAACGAGGAACTGCTGCAATCGATTTGTCAAAAAGTAGGGTTTAAAAATTTTTGAAAATTTGGTAACGGTATACAGTCAGTCGGTGCCATACAACTGGAATATTTTGACAGTTTTAGCACTTCCGATTGTTGTGAAAATAGTGATGAAATGTATATACCATTTTTTATATATAATTTAAGTTGTTTTAGAGGTATATTATTGGCAACATTGTTTCATGTTGAAAGGTGAAATTTAAATATTGTGTCCCACTTTAACTTAAAATCAAGAATTGTGTGCATAAAGAAGGGGAATATAGTGAAAATTAGGTTAGTCCAAATGCCAACTTAAATGATGGATATTTCGGAAACAAAAGGTTTTCGACTTAAAAATTCTTTTAGATTCGTGATCAGCGCCCCCAAAACCCCCGTATACCAAATTTCGTCAAAATCGGATTTGTAAACACTTTTCAGACAATAACCAAAAGTTTAACCGACTTCAAAAGATAAATTAAACTTACTAAAAATTTAAAAATAATGAATAAAAAAAAAAGAAAAAAAAGGGAATCAAAAAATATGATATTAAAGTATAAAAATCTTTTGTGTATTTAGTTCTGGTTAGTTTAGTATTTTATCGAAATGTTATTACCCGACCCCATTTTTCTAATTTATTTTTAATGCATTATTACAAGTTAATTTTGCGTACCTAATAATGACCTTGACTGAGGTGTCATTTTAAACAAAAGGGTTGTTAATGCACATTTAAATCACCTCATGACGGCCGTGGGTAATGGATGTGGATAATGAGCGTATTTTTCGTATTTTTCCTCTTCCAATTTATACACTTTATATGTGTCCCAAATCCGACCTCCCATGGAATATTGTTCTCATATCTGGGGCATGGCGTCCCCCACAACCCTAAACATTCTTGATTCTATTCAAAGAAGAGCTATTTGTCTCATTAATGATCCTTCACTTACAGAAAGGCTTCCCTCTCTTGGGGCTGTGGGGTATTTATCGCTTTTTGTAGGTACTTCCATGGCTGCTGCTCTGAAGAATTTTCCAGTATAGTTCCTCCACTCACGGTTCCCAACAGAGAAACTCGTGGTTCCGCGCGTATGCATCCCTATACGGTCTAACTGGACAGACCCCGAACTTCTCACTTTGTTGTTTTTTATCCCTAGAGTTTCTAAAATGTGGAAGCTGCTGAAAAACGTTTTTTAAATAAACACACCTAATTATTAGTTTCTAATAAACGTTTAGACTGGATTCTTTTCACAAAACTGGACAAAATTAAATAATGATTGTTATGGTGACACACTTAATATAAAATTATGTAATTTTATTACAAACTGGTCGCAAGTATACACTTCCGATTAGAATCGTTTAGTAATAATTATATAATTACTTTCACGGTATATTTAGCAATGAAAAATGAATCTTTGAATATACTAATAATATTTGTTTTCTTAAAAATTTCGAATGTATGGTTTGTTCTTAAAAATCTGCTTATTATAATGTTTACTTTTTATAGCAAATACATATACAGGGTGTCCCACCGATATCTCGAAAGGTAGGCTTTGGAAAATTGTGAAAATTTGATAACAATATAAAGTTAGTGGGGGACATACAATCAAAATATTTTAATAGATTTACCACTTCAAGTTAATGTCAACTTCTTTATTTCAAATGAAACACCCTATATATTATTTATTTTTTTGATTCTCTGTAAAATTCTAAATATAATTTATAAATAGTGTTCTATCCCTAAGTGCAACCGTTTTTGTCTTATTTTTAATTTTATGTCAAAAAATGACGTTTGCAAGCCATTACATAACCATAATTTTTTTTTAACAAAAGCTTTTAATATGAGTTGATGTTGGGTTCCTTAAAGAAAAAAATCTTTAATAGTAATAGTGTATTAATATCTTCACAATTAATAAATACTGAGTGGTCAAAAATAATCGTTTAAAATTATAAAGACAAATGCCTTAAAAGTATTTTTTAATGGAAACCCTCATCTTTTTTACCCTATTCTATTAGGCATTAAAAATGAGGGTTAGTTTATAAAAGAAATGTCTATTCCATAAATTTATAGTTTTCGAAATATTAACAATTTAATACTTATCCATTCAAACAAAATCTGCAGGTATTCTTTCTCTTAACTGTAAAATAGGAAAGATATCTTTTTAAAATATATAGGATGTTTCATTTCAAATGGGCAAGTTATTATGCTCTTTTGATATTACAGAAAGCTTTAGAAACGTAAAATATTTGCCAGATAAAAATCAAGATTACCTAAAGCTAACGCCAAAAATTAAAAAAGTATCTTTAGTCCGAAATCGGACACTCACAGCGAATAACCCTGTATATCAGATGCTATTGGTCTAAAGTGCAACACTTTGGTAGAAAAAACTAATTTTGGGATTTGTAAAAATGTTAATTTTCTGATTCGCCCCCTACTCTCTCTTTTGTGAATTTAATCAAATTCATTTAACAAATCCCAGGTTTTATAGTATCTATTAGTTGATTTTTTTTTAAAT
Organism: Listronotus bonariensis; assembly: GCA_014170235.1. Taxonomy (NCBI): domain Eukaryota; kingdom Metazoa; phylum Arthropoda; class Insecta; order Coleoptera; family Curculionidae; genus Listronotus; species Listronotus bonariensis. The sequence continues at coordinate 78,827 of JACEGR010002997.1, forward strand.
TGGAGCTAGTTAATTTTTTTACTCTGCAATTCTTTATGCATCTTTTGTTGCCTTTTATTACAAAAAAGGCAGTATAACAAGGACAAAACAGTGATTTTGGTACTACTGAAATGCCACAAATTGATTACAACTCGAAGACAAGTTTTTTAACCTTAATATAACCAAATTTAAAAACATGTTTATAATAAAATAAGAAGAAAAATACAAGCCTTAGTAGAAAAACAATATCATTAAATTGTTTTGTGCGGAGGTTAGCGACACCAGTTTTTTACTAAGTTTAGGCAAAATTAATTGTAGTAATTTATTAACAAGTAAATTGGGGTAAAATGCGTACTGTAAAGCAAAAATTCCAATAGTTATTTTTGTACGAAGGGCGTAAAATAGCACTTTTACGCCCGCGGCTGAAAGCTGTGCTTTACGCTAGAGGTGCAAACAATATTTATTGTACGACTGAAATTAATATACAATTTCCCAGCTTTTAATGTTTTAGATTGTAATCAGTATACTATTAACATATGTTTAATTAAATAAATTGTTGTTTTGCCAAAAAAAAATTATTTATTTTTATTATTATTTTATAAATTTATAAATGCGGGCGTTTTTGATACTTTTTTGCCCTAGGGCGTAAAAGTGATATTTTTACGCCCTCATTTATAATAGGGGGCGTTTTTGATACTTTTTTGCCCTAGGGTGTAAAAGTGAAATTTTACGCTCCCAAATGGGGGCGTAAAATTGTATTTAACGCCCGGTTGTACAAAAAAGTTTTTAAGCATCACAAGAAGTGGGGCAGTAATTTTAGTAAAATTTAATTAAAGTATCAAACAAAAATAAATGAAGGGATTCTGACATGCCAACGTTCTAACCGCAAAAAGTTAGGTTTTGAAAAAATAAAACGAAAAAAACGCTTTTTATATTTTCCTTTCAATAAAAAAAATATTACAACACTTGGGTTGCTTTTTTTGTGAGTATTTAAGTGTATTTAGAATAAGCAACATCTTATTATAAACCTTTACTAAAAAGTTTTAAAGGTAAAAACAACGTTTTATATACATGTGACTTACAACGTTTTTACATGGAAACAACCTTGTGTTACGTTTAATGGGTCAAAGGTCTTTTATTGTGACGTGGTTAGAGAGAGGACAATATGGTTTTAAACAACTTTTATTAGGTTTTTATAAAAATTAACATAATTTAAGGGTATTCATTTTGTGAGGGCTAATTTCCTTCTTGGTGGGGCTAATCGCCGTCTGGGGGTGGAGGGCTAAGCCTTTTACACCCCTCCCTTTTATCAAGGCCCTGCTTTTGACCTGACAAGGACATTAGCCTACTCTAATGAAATAAAGGAGAATTTTTGACAAGACACAGAACGTTGTTACGCGGACACAAAGATATGTGTAATCGCTTTGACATCTCCACAAGGACAAAATTGTAAGAGATTTGCGTGAAACAGTGAGGACTTATGCGTATGGGTATTTAGAACAATTTTTTATGGAAATTCAACTTTAGACCAAACTGCAGGTTAGAACGTTGTTCCGGCATACCCTTCAAATGTTCTATTAACAAAAATAATACGAAAATTTTCGTACATATTGTCATAAGAAAAAAAAATTTTGCTGGCTTTTTTATTTACTGTATAAAAGTTTGTTGCGTGGTAATTTTGTAAATAACATTTACAAGAAAATCACGAGTCCTCAGGTGAGTGGTTTTAAAAAAAATGTCATAAACCAACGTCAAAACGCAACAACTTTCAATAAAGCAAGAGGAATATTTTGCCAATTTTTTTAAGAGTTATTTCACGGGACTTACAGTACTTTTTATTTAATTTTACCATCCACTTTATAAAAGTTTAATTCTTTTAATCTATTATGTTTTAAACATAAAAAAATTAACAAAAAAAAATAAAAATTAAGGGGGAAACTTTTTTAAATAGAACGTCCTGTATATTATGTCACCATTAACAAGGTCTTTTAAAAAGCTTTACCAATATAGTACATTTGATATATCGATCCTTAATAAATTTGGAAATATGACATAATAAATCAGAAAAGTAGAAAAATAGTAGATATAATTTTTATTATACCTATCAACCGGCACTAAGGTGTGACTGTATAGTATAGGTAATGGAAATTATACCCAGATCTAAATGCCCATATTTCCGAAACTATTAAAGATAGATATATGCCTTTTGCCAGTGTGAAAATACTTTTGCCTTTTTACCTTTTGCCAGTGTAAAATACTTAGTGAAATAGTCTTTAAAATGTTGGTGTTAATTTTCGACATAAATTTTGTAAGAATTCTTGTTGTGTTAAACGTTTTAAAAATTATATCCTGTTTATATATCAACATTCTTTATACAAGTACATTAAAAACTAGCTTAAAAATAGGAGTAAACCTGAATTATAAGATAAATACCGATAAATCCACTTTTAGCTTTTAAAGGTTCGTAATTACTAACAAACGGTTAATTTTGTTACTTTTATTAATTAATAATTACGTAATATTTCTGGGATGTTGTAACAGGAAAAGGAAGACTCTCTAACTGTAGCTCCTTGTTTTTTGTCGGTTATTTTCAATTAGAAAAACAGGTTAAAAAGATGCGTAAACTTGAAATATTGCTAAATTATGTGAAGAATTTCACACTTTTTGCTTTGTCGGTTTAATTTCTTTTAGGAGGGCACAGACGTGCAGGTGTAACCACGGTCTACCGTGGGTATACCCACGGTAGACCTGTACAGTTTTTTATTCAGGTAGACCTGAGACCTGAGCGTGTGTGGGGCAATCAGGTATAACTGTACAGTTTTAACTGCACAGTTTTTTTTCTCCGGTCGGCTGAAACACTACTCGGGTAGACCTGAGACCTGAGCGTGTGTGGGGCAATCAGGTTTAACTGCACAGTTTTTTTCCTTCGGTCGGCCGTAAACAGATTTCTTTTTAATGAATAATAAAGTTTAACAGGTAAAGGATATAATAATTAAAAATTATATAATTTAAATAAATGTTTAGGTTAAATGACAAATACGGTATTGCTGTGCCACAATATATGTAAATAGTTTCGTTTTATTTGTGTTGTTTTTTATGATTTTTTTTTAAGAATAAAATATTTCTTATTGAGGCCTTTAAATACTTTCCTTCTTTGATAAAATGTATTATACAGGGTATACTATTTTCGATGTTTAGTACAGTGATCTTGAAAACCGCTTTCGCTACAGAGATGGATAAATGGGAAAAGAACTGTATTTTTTAGTGCTTAGTTTAAATCGCTTTTTATTTCGTTAAGAATAATCATGGCTTACTAGATGTTTCCAAAAAACCGTTTGGTCCACTTTTTTTCTTCCGTAGCTCAGTTAATATTTAAAATAGAAAAAAAGTGTAAATAGGGAACTTGTAGATAACTATCTTCTTGAAAAGTGTAACTCGGTATTTAATTTAATAGTCCGTTTTTGACCTTCGACATTACCTATATATATATATATATATATAGAGAAGTAATTTTCTTGATTCAGGTCAGTTAAATAAATATTAAAATGGTTAAAATGTCATATTTTATTTTTGTTAAAAGTCAAATTTTGCATAAAAAATAAATAAAAAACATGACAATTTATCCATTTTAATATTTATTTAACTGACCTAAATCCAAGAAAAATTACTCTTATAAATTTATAATTTTTGGTCAAAGAATCATATAACAAAGTATATATATATATATATAAAACAAGATATATTTTAAATAAGAAAATATCGGTGTTGAAGAAAAGAAAAAATCGCTGCAGGATATACAAGGTGGTTTAAAATTGCGAAATATAACTTTGAAAAAAAAAGAATATATTTTTGATACCTACTATTCTAATAGTAATTAATAATAATTAAAAATAAAAAAATCGTAATTAAAAGTTAAAAATAATTTATTTCCATTGATTATGGTTTCTGGAATAACTTAAGGTTAACGTAAAAAGAACAAATAAAAAAATATTTTTTACAATTACGTAGAAAGAAAAGAGATTTTTTAAAATAAAAGCGTAAAAAAGAACCGCCTTATGATATACAGGGAGATCCAAAATTACGAAAATGGTATTTTGCCAATATAAAAAAATTTATTATGAATATTTTTGTATGTACTTACTTATTTAAATACTATTACGTAATAGAAATTTTAATTTTTTGTTAAGTAAATCGTTACCCTTTGGATAATATTTACATGCAACTTAACCTAATAATGTTTGCATATGTGAAGCTTATTTTAGTTAACACTTAATTTTCCCGAGTAATCATAAATGATAAAAAAATGTATAAAACTTACTTTTTAATGTTTTTGTATTAAGTTGTTTCCAAATATATTTTTCATTTTTTTTTGCGATTTTGAACCACCCTGTATATCATATCATTTTCTTTAAAATCTGTTATTACTTTCACATAGTGATATGCAATTAGTCAAAGATCCGAATAAGAAGCGACCTTTCCCCATCTGTTGTCGTTTAAACACTTTTTTATATATTTGAAACAAAAAACCGCTATTGGTTGGCTAAAAAGTTATGGTAAAAAAATAAATTAAAAATAAAACAACTTTTACCTTTTAAGTATAGGTCCGAGTTGGGAGTATAATCTCAACTTTCAATTTTATTATCTTACAAAACAACCTTTAATTTTTTAACAAGTTCTTGATAAGCAGCTTCCCGTTTATTTCGGTCATGGTAATCCTTGTTTTTGATTTGCCATAGACATGGATAAGATTTATACATTTCAATAAATTCTTCAATGATTTTTTTTTGGTTCAGACCAGACATTCTTTTAACTTGCGTTGACTGTGTGCTGTGAAAAATGACAACCACCCCACACTAGAGACTAAACAACAACTAAAGGTTGTCGTTTATGGCAATAACATGAAATTTCGTTGAAATCAACTAATAAAAATCATAAAAGTTATCAAGTCCACGTAGAGTCCAAAATGTGATTCACCCTCCGGTCGGTGCCGTTTTGCGCTGCTAGTAGGAAAAAGCGGCGCAGTATAATAAAGGGGCTACACTGGTTTTGATAACGGCCCATTGTAAAAAGTCCAGGTACTAATATAATAATAAATATATAAAACGTTTACATGTCACGTAGCTCCACTTCTATGGGTAATTTTTGCCGTCGGTGGTAAACAGGGCGCAAGACCTTCGCAAAAGTTTTATTGAACAGGTAAATGGGGCGCAGGGATCTTGGGGTCGATAAAATCGTATAGGTAAACGGGGCGCAAATGTTTTCTTTAAAGTAAAGGTATCGAAATAAAAATGTTGGTCTATTTTTAAAAAAATTATTAATTACGAAACATTTATTGCATCAAAAATATTTACATTCTTTTGTTTACTGTCTTTTGAAAATGTAAAATTTTTGTAGGCTATTAAATCTTTTCCACTCACACTTTCAATTACTGATACCGACATTTTCTCACTATTAAAATCTTGAGTGGAAATCTTTTCGCACATCAATTCACTATTACAATGAGAACTGAACTGACTAAGTGGTATACAAATTATTAGTGTCAATTATAGGAATTCTTACCTGCCCTGACCCACACCCCTCTCGGGAAGGGCTGGCGCCCCATTTACCTATGATATAAACGTAACCTTACAGGCGTGCAGGTAAAAGAGATTTTTTCGCGCCCCGTTTACCTCCGTCCATTTTTGCCAATGCGTGGTAAGAAGACAGTCTAAAGAATTAAGGTGACACATTGTGCATATTAATTATGTTTACGTTTTGTTTTTATAAACCATTTTTTTAGGAAAACATTTAGGTTTAAAATAGTGGTCCCCCTCCCGCTTAACATATCAGAAATAAAGGTGTTTCGATATTGATTAAAGAGTTACTGAATTAAGTTGTCCGTTACTTTCTGATAGTACATTTCAAATTAAAAAGAAACAAATAGCTATATTTTCCAGCACTGTATTTATTGACATTTTGACTTCAGTCCTGAAGCTTTGCTAAATTTTCGGTTTGAAAATGTAGCAAGCAGTCGAAATATCAATAAATGCATTAATGAGAAAACAAAGTTATTTGTCTCATTTTAATTTGACTAAAGAAATTATGGTAACCATAGTCATACACACAAGCTTTTTTTTAATGGGACACCTTGTATATTATTTATTTAATTTTAGTATTTTTATACATTTAAATTATATTTATAATCATTAAGTTATTAAATGGAGTTTACCTATAGTTTATTCTTTTAAAAATTTTAAAAAAACAACCCAAAAAATGTTTTGCATTGTTTCAAAAATTCTGTTGCCATAATCAATTACTATGTATTTTTTCAATTACAAATAAACCAGTTCACCCTCGAGTTTACAAAGGATGCCGGCTTCGGTCGCCTTTTAAAATAAACAGGTTAAAAAACTTTACGACTTCTACGGTCGACCTGCGTGTCTGTGGCCGGTACAAATAGGATATTTTTGATTTTTCTCAGGTCGCCTGAACGGGTTAAAAAACTGCACAGTTTTGCCCACACACGCTCAGGTCTACCTGAATAAAAACTGTGCAGGTCTACCGTGGGTATACCCACGGTAGACCGTGGTTACACCTGCACGTCTGTGCCCTCCCTTAAATTATTAAAAAAAACAGGACAGGATGGAATTAAACACATGGAATATTTTATTGCTTTATTAATATAACTAAGTCAGAAATAAGATCCTAATAAATCATAAATTACACTTTTTTTTTTATTATGTTGTTATTAGAATCAGCCATTTAAAAATGTAAATAGGCAATGCGTGGGAAGGAGACAGTCTAACGCGAATGCCGGCATGTAAACATTTCTGATTGGATGACTAATAGTGCTTGCTTTGTTATTGCATTATTGGATGATATACTCTTAAAATAGCTGATACATTATACTTATTATATATTGAAACCTATATTCAAAATATTTTATTGTCTAAACCTAGTGTTCCCACCGGTGGACTTAACTAAACTAAAAGAATTTTTTTTTATTAAAAATTTTGCTTTATTTAAAATATTGAAAGCTATAATAAAAATCGTCCCCTATAATAAAATCGTAAAAATATTACTTCAAAAAATAATAAAATAAAAAATATATATTTCTCAAAATACCATTTTATGCATATTTTATTTATATAAACTTATTAATTTTAATTTTTGCAGCACAGAATTATAGGTTCCTTATTTTTTAAGTGACTTTTATCCTTTTCATAACTATATAGGTATTTATTATTTAATTATAGAAAATTGTATGTACCTACTTACTTTTTGTAGAAATAATACTATAACAGTATAAATTTCTTTTTAATTTCTCAGTCATCCAAATTTATTATTACTATAAATTTTTAATAATTTTTAATAAATTTATTTGCAAACTGTCAAATTTAAAACTAGTGACACATGAACTAAAAAAATAAATAAGAAGTTACTTCGTTTTAACACTTTATGTAGTATATCTAGTATGGAGTACTGTGTTAACGATTAAAACAACAGCATTTTTCTAACGGTTTTGGAAGAATGATTTTTTTAAAGCTTTATAATATAAACATTATAATTCTTTAATATTGATATATTATGTTACCATTTTTTTTCTCTTTGGACAATCCACGAAGGCTGAAAGCCTAAATACTAACGTACCGTGGGTGTCTTAAGCAGGGTAAGAGGAAGTTTGTTAACACGAGACTTAAAAACTTGAAGATTTGGGGGGAAGGAAAGACCTGCGCTGGCAGTAGGTTCCACAGTCTAGAAACTCTAGGGATAAAAGAACGAACGAAATGGGAAGTTCGAGGCCTGTCCAATTGGACCGTATAGGAATGCATACGTGCGGCACCACGAGTTTCTCTGTTGGGAGCTGCAAGAGGAGGGACTATACTGGATAATTCGTCGGAGCAGAAACCGTAAAAGTATCTATAGAAGAGCGATAGATCTCCCACAGCTCGACGATGGGCAAGAGAAGGAAGTCTTTGAGTAAGTAAAGGATCATTAATAAGATGAACAGCCCTTCTTTGAATGGCATCAAGAATGCTGAGAGTTATGAGGGACAACATTCCCCAGACATGAGAACAATATTCCAGAGGGGGTCGAATTTGGTACACATACAAAGTGTATAACTTGGAAGGGGAAAAATACTTTTGGGTCGGAAAAGAAATCCAAGCTTTTTGGACGCCGCGGTGGCTATAGATACAATGTGTTTATACCAGTTAAGGTTATTTTCAAATGTGACGACCCAAGATTAAATGTGTCCCCGCTCTGCAAAACCCGGCCACTCATAAGCAAAGGGTGAGTGTTTAATGATTTTTTCGCGACAAGGAACATGATTCTGTTTTGGATGCATTAAATTGAACGAGATTTTTGGCGCCCCAATCCTATATCAAATTGAGATCCTGTGAAAGAGATATCTGCATCGCCCTGCGTTTGCCTTCCAAGTCGGGTTGAGAGATTGGCTTGGGAACCTCAAAAGTGGAGTGAAGGGTACTATCGTCACCATAACTATGAATGGGATTGGTTGTGAAAGAAAAAAGGTCGTTGATGTGAAGAAGAAACAAAGTTGGTGCTAGTACTGAACCCTGTGGCACTCCAGCATTAATTTCGTGAAAGCTTGAAGAGTGGCCATCAACAATGACTGATATACGTCGATTAGAAAGATAACTGGAGAGGCAAGAGCCATAGTATCACATTGTCATGTATTATTGATTGACTTTAACAAATGTCATCATTGAATATCTAAAGCATAGAAAAAAGGTGGGCGTCCGGAAAGAATATTCCCGAACATGGCCGTAAAACTACATTTCCCAACAACGTCTTCCACCTACAGGTAAAATGTTAAAAAAACGTATTGGAAATATGTAGATTTCTGTCAGATTGGAAAAACAATATATTTACTTTTAAAAACCACTCGATTTAATAGAATGTAAAAGTAATATTTTTGCTCCCGCTTATTACTGGGAAAAATTAAGTGTAAACTTAAAAAAAACAAAAGTTTTATTTTTTTCGATCATACAGAAATCTACATATTTTCAATACGTTTTTATCTTTAAAATGCATATTTCTGTAAGTAGAAGAAGTTGCTAGGTAATGTACTTTTTGGCTATGACCAAAAGTACTCCATTTTACTACAAGTAATTTTTTTTGACACTTTGAAGCTTTTTTACACTTTAAATTAGTGTTTTTCAATGCCTACTAAAATAAACTTAATAATATCAATTTAAGCAATGTTACAGTAAACGCGACATCAACTGAACCAAACGGTCAAGTTACTTTTTATTTCATCATTATTTCTTTTATTTCATATGTCACTAGTTTTAAAATTTGAAAGTTTGCAAATAAATTTAATAAAAATTATGGAAAATTAATAATAATAATGAATTTGGATGACTAAGAAATTAAAAGAAATTTATATTGTTTTAGTATTATTTCTACAAAAAGTAAATACATACAATTTTGTAAAATTAAATAATAAATGCATAGTTATAAAGAGAATAATTGTCTCTTAAAAAAATATTAGATAAATAAAACATGTATAAACTGGTAATTTGGGAAATTTTTATACGGTCGTGGAAAAAATATAGTATGTACATGCATAAAGTGTTTTTTTACTCAAGGGATTGCTGCTCTTGCCTAACAGCTCGTGCTGTCAAACTTACCATTCGTAAAAAAGTACCACTTTATGCACTTGTTACATAAATTACTATTATCCAACACTTACATATAATATCTACATAATTGATCAGATTTTGAGGATATAAAGTGTACTATAAGTCACTAGTGAGCTAAAGTACCCTTTAGCTCACTAGTGAATTATATACTTTAGCAAAATGCATTCAACCAAACAAGCTTGCTTTCCAAAAAATACAAAATTTTGTTGCTGGTGTTGACAATGACAAGTAACAAATAATGGATGACGTTTTCAAATTATTTTCGATATTAAAAACGATTTATACGAAAGTGATGGATAAAATTTTGTATTAGACACGTGAGTTATTACATATAAGTCACTTAAGAAAATTACCTCTCTCGCCCTTCGGGCTCGGGAGTTAAACTTTTCTTGCGTGACTTATATGTAATATAACTCACTTATCTAATAAATAACTATTTCGGACGCTCACCTTTTTCTGTATTTCAGTATTCACTGATGACGTTCGACGAAGTCAATTAACAATACATGCCAATATTATACCAGGGTGATGAATTATATATAATAAGATCAATTTTTTAAGGTAAAAAAGTAATGTTAAACTATTTTTGTAGGTTTTTATGCATTTTTAGCGGTCTTCTTTATCACAAATTTTTTCTAATAAACGGACTAACCTGATACGATTTTGTTTAAATTTTCAGGGAAAATATCGTAGTGGAAAATAAAAATAATTATTATTAGAGAATTATTGTACAGTGAAATAAGGCCAGGCACTAATAATACCGGCCTTATTTTGACATCTGAGCTTGCGCAGATACATGGTAGGATAAGGACTCCCTTAAAAGGATAGTGCCTGGCTTATTTATGTTGGTTTTAGGTCGTGCTTTATTTTGGCCTTATTTTAACTTCGGAACTGTTTGTCTAACCAAACGGCTGCCGATCACAAAATCGAAAAGTTTTTAGAAGTAAAAATACTTAAAACCTTGTTTTTCAACTGTATTTTCTGTAATTGTGTTAACAAAAACCTACAACACAAAACAATAAAGAAAAACTACTAAATTTGTTCCCCCTTTTTTTTAGGTTATTGGTACTGTTAACATGATTTGCAATAACTCTAAATATTGGGTACAAGACCATTTAAATAAGGCCGGTATTAATAATTCCCGAGCTTAATAAGGCAACTTGCAATAATTCTAACTATTTTTAAAAGCTGGCGTAATAGACAAACTGTCTGTAACCCAAAAATGTGATAACATTGTTAAAAAATGTAAAAAATAAAATATGGTATAACAATCTAAAGGTTGCCTCTGCTTTTAAACAGCTATGACAGATACAAATTTTATTTATAACCGGATTCGTGGTTAGTCCGGTTTTTAAAAAACTGTCTTTGTAAAAACACTTAGATTTAAATTATTAGGCTTTTATCTATAATTAATTAGGTGTCCTTTAAATCCACGTGTGTGTTTGTAATTAGCATACATATTTAAAATTTATAAAAAAATTTAAAAGTTTTATTCAAATTTTAGGTGACAAGGTTAACCAGAGGCTAATATATTTTGTTAAGTAAGGATTTTGATATAATATAAATAATAGTTTAAAAAAACTAAAAAAAAACACGCTTTTTTATGCAACCGAACTAAAAATTAGAAAATAATTTTTCATTACAAAGAGTTTGTATTACAGTAATAATAGGTCAAACAATGAATCATAATTATATACCTCAAAATAGAATTATAATAAAATTTAAGATAATAACAGAATAATTCACTTCAGAATAAAAGCGTGGCGTGCATTTTACTATTTTTTCATAACTTTTCCCTCATAGATATTTACAAATGAAATAATTATACCATTTAATATATTAAGCACCCCACGCTTTTATTCTGAAGTGAATTATTCTGTTATTATCTTAAATTTTATTATAATTCTATTTCGAGGTATATAATTATAATTCATTGTTTGACCTTTTATTACTGTAATACAAACTCTTTGTAATAAAAAATTATTTTTTAATTTTTAGTTCGGTTGCATTAAAAGCGGGTTTTTTAGTTTTTTTAAACTATTATTTATTTTTCATTTTTTAGCTCGATATATCAATTAGTTTTCTGCGGACATGTGATATTGAAATGTTTCACGAACCATTTCGTAATCTAATCATTTCATTTAAAGCTTCACTGTTGCATGGGGTGTCAGAACGCAACTACTCCGAACAAGTTTCTGTCAGCCTTATGCTGAGAGTACGTCCAAAACTTCACGCATGCGCAGATCGCGCACTAGCTCTTTCTCTGTTACTCTCCTACAGTAAATCTATAAAGGAATTTATTTATCCTGGCGATCCTAATCAGGATAACGGGATACTGTTTGCAGATTATTGCATTGTCATGGGTCCTTGATACGTGTGCAAAGTTTCAAAGAAATCGAATCGCTGGAAGTTGGTGAAAATTAAGCTTAATGATTCCGTTACATACATACATACATACAACCCAAGCTAATAAAAGCGTGGTAGTATTAGGAATTAAAAATTTTACTTTGTTTATGGATATACTAGATGAAGAGTGAGTTAGACTTATTTGCATATTTTGTGTATGCTTGTTGCTATTAAAACATCATATGTCATCTGTCATTAATTAAAAAGACGATACTCCAGTGTGGCCGCTTAAATGAATATTTTTATTATGTAATATTGTTAAAAATAATAAAGACATATTTTGAGGCTGCAGCATGTACGTAATTTGATTGAAATTGATGAAAACTTTGATGTCTATTGGTGCCTAAACGGTGAGGTTTATCGACTTTAATAAAGAGTACCTTATTTTTTAAGTTTTTGATTGTCTATAAAATGGCGCCCCCAGCTTTGCGATATCTGTCAAAATAAAAAAGTTATGATGTGAATAAATTTTAAGTTTTAGGTAAAGTTCCCTCTGGCGGTATTTAAAAAAGGATTATTGTCTTAAAATTTTAGAATCTGCAAAGCTCGTTTTGTGTGCCAAATATCAACTGGATTGGTTAAAAAGAAATGTAATATGGCGAAAAAACCAAAATAAGCACTAAACTTCGACGGCTTGTAACTCGAAAACGAATGACATTTTGAAAAAAATTTATATGAAGCTCTACCCTTCTTTTTGTCAAGTAGAATCACCTCCATAACTTTCGTGATCGAATTTTGAATCACCCCACCACCGCAATTATATTAATAGTTTTTTTGCATCAAAAAAAAATATTTTATTTTTTGACTAAAGACTCTCTACATTTAAAAAAATAATAATATTTATCAAGTTATGACCATTTCTCTCTCTCTCTCTCCTCTCTCTCTCTCTCTCTCTCTCTCTCTCTCTCTCTCTCTCTCTCTCTCTCTCTCTCTCAGCTCGTATTTATCCACTCTTGGATGTAGGCCTCTTCAAGCTTTTCCACGTCTCTCTATTCTCTGAATGTCATCGCGCCATCATCTCTTGGGTCTTCCCACTCGTCTTGTGGTTTCTCTCGGGAGCCAAACTAGAATACGATGAGTCCATCTATCCGGATCTTGTCGTGCAATGTGGCCAGCCTATCGCCACTTTAGACGTGGTACTATTATAAGGACGTCTGACACTTGTGTTCTTTCGTTTCGAAGTCTATTTCTGAGACTTACTCCAAGCATAGCTCTTTCCATTGCTCTATGTGTTACCTGAAATTTATTTGCCGAGCTGCAAGTTAGTGCCATTGTCTCTAGACCATACGTAATAATACGCGACTCAAAGACTTTCCGTTTAAGATTTATGGGGATTGAGATTTATGTGGAAATATGGCGACCTTAATACAAACCCCAATTTGCCAAATGCTGCCCAAGATGGGCTCACTCTTTTGGAGATTTCCGCTGATTGATTTTCTTTGCCTAGTTAAATAAATGAAATAACCATTTAAATAATTGAAAATAAGAAATTTGGCCCAACTTTACACAATTGCGGTTTAAAAAATCTAAATTTCGAGGTAGCAACATGGGTCGTCGTAATCAACATTTCATTCTGAACATGATTCTGCAAAAAATTCCATGAGAATAATTTTTGATACAATGACATTTGACCTGGTCCAATATGATATATTTTTATACTTGTTGACAATTTAGACTTAAATAATAACCTACAAAAACATTAACAAGTTTAATTGAACTTTTGCATCAAACTCAATTATGTTTTTTATTGATGTTTGTTTTTTTAATGTTTTTATTTCCTGGTAATTTTCTTGTAAATAATAACTTTAAGTTATTAATGTCTGTATTAATTATTTGTGGTGAATTATGAATTATTATTACCGGACTTTGTCTAAAGTTTTTTACTGTAAAAAATACTAATGATGAAAGTACCGTACTATACTGCGTGATCACAATATATTTATTCTACGACTGTTTAAAAATGTATACGTTATTAATGTGATTTTAATATTTCGGAATATAGCTCATTACCCACGGCATTTACCTACGCTCATTACCTATACCTTGTACCCACGGCCGTCATAATATGCTTTAAATGTTCACAAATACGATAGTTTGTTTTATGTTTTCGACAACCTCGTTTTCTAAATATGACTCTTCATCTAAGGTCACTATTTTTTAGTCAAATATGAGTACTAAAATATCTGGTGAATTCGTAAAATCTCTAATAAAAAAATCAATCACATTCGATTAAAAAATTGCAGTAGGTTATAATGTCGCGTATGTAATGGCTGACAAATAACCTGTCACAAATCAGGAACATCATACAAAGTAATTTTATAATTGGTATGTTCCTTTTGACACTATATAAAATGCAAGAAAATAAATTAAATTATGTTTGAAAATGCTTTTATCCAACACTTACATATAATATCTACATAATTGATCAGATTTTGAGGATATAAAGTGTACTATAAGTCACTAGTGAGCTAAAGTACCCTTTAGCTCACTAGTGAATTATAGACTTTAGCTCACTAGTGACTTATACTAATTCTTTATTATTTCCAACATTTCACAATTAAAAAATAACATAAAACAACTAATATATTATACTACAATTTATTCGTGTTTATATTAACAGTAATTGTTATATTAGATTTATCTTGGACAACGTTACATTGTGCGGAGTGTTCTTCAGGAAGTCTTTCAGCACTAGTACTTGCCTTGGTGCGCTCTTCACCCTGTATTCGTCTTGCAATCTCAAACTTGTTAGAGATGCAATCTTCTAAATATCCTTCTGCCACGGTAGAAGACTTCCACCCGCCATGGCGTTTAAGGTTGGTGATATCGGCCCCAGCGTTGACTAGAAGTGTCGCTGAAGAACGCCGCATGCTATGACCACTATATAAGATTTCATCAGGTAGTTGCAAATAATGAGCAACTACTCTCGGAATTTTCGAAATTTTGTTTATTCCCACGCATTGCCTAGTGCATTTGCCTTTTGAAAGTTGACAAAAAATCTTTTGTGAGGCGTGTTCTCTGGCCTTAGGGACACATATTTTCTAAATAATTCAAGCACATTTACCAAAAATCCTTCTTTTAAAATTGTAAAGCTTCTCGATTTGTTCGTCTTGGTATCAGGTATAGAAACATATATGTACTGGCCTTTATCTACTATATCTTCAATACTTAAGCGAGTTAGTTCGTCACAACGGCATGCACCAGCGATTCCCAATATCAATGCAACCTATAAAAATCCGAACAGATAAATATTTAATACCAGAAACTAAAGTAAATTCATACCTTTGACATTAAGTGCTCGTCGTCAGGTGCCTCAGCCAAAAATTTTTCGATGTATTGCCTCTCCAGAATTTTTGCCTTTTTCGGTTTGAAATTTCTTGAATTGCTCTTCAAATAAGCGACAACTTTTCCATACCTCCCTATATCCACGTTCTTATATACTTTTAAGGTCGTTTTTATCATTGAATACTTGGTCCACATTGATGAGGAGCAACTTTTTTCGATAAAAACAGAAAGTAAGCCATAATAACATCTTCATTTATAGTACCAACTCCTCGCCTTTTCCTCCATGCTTCAAAATCTTCAAATTCTTTATTGTACGTTAGTTTTGACTTCTCTGGAATTAAACTGCATGTCGCTACCGCAGCTTCTTTCAAAATTTCCGCAGGAACTTCACAATTTTCCATTTCGCAAAGCATTTTTATGTTTGTCTACAAAGTTGTTTACTAAACAAACCCGTAGTTACCAACAAAATGCATTACAACCAAACAAGCTTGCTTTCCAAAATACAAAATTTTGTTGCTGGTGTTGACAATGACAAGTAACAAATAATGGATGACGTTTTCAAATTATTTTCGATATTAAAAACGATTTATACGAAAGTGTTGGATAAAATTTTTGTATTAGACACGTGAGTTATTACATATAAGTCACTTAAGAAAATTACCTCTCTCGCCTTCGGGCTCGAGAGTTAAACTTTTCTTGCGTGACTTATATGTAATATAACTCACTTATCTAATAAATAACTATTCTTCCAAGATACAGGGTTGTTAAAGTTTTAAGAAATAAATGCTTTTTTTGTCACTAACTTTTGTACCACTTCAGATATTTCCACAGAATTTGGTACACTTCTTTGGATCATTACATCACATTTTTTGCTGTATTTTCTTTTACCAGTTGCGTTCAAACAGGATTTGTAAGTAAAAATGGCCAAATATGGAATACCATTTTGTTTTTTACATAATTTGCATAAAAATTATAAATAAAAACTTTTTTGTTTAATTAATAACAATCATATATTTGTCCCTTTTGGTATTTTTTTTTAGTTACATTGAATAATTATAATTAGAATAAAAAACATAAATAAAAAATGATGAAGGTAGCTAAATATGGAATAGGTACCCCAAATATGGAATACTTTAAAAAAGTAGACTGGGCCAAAAAATCAAGTTTATTTTTTTTTGAGAAATATATTAAAAATATTGTTTAGGGCGACAAAAAGAAAATATCGTAAAGATTTGAGCCCTTAATATTAATGTTAAGAGGTCCCTTGCCTTCAATTTAGTAACGTATGTCCTAAAAGTTTTGGCACACAATATTTATCGTTTTTTTTAATGAAGAAATTTATTTAAACACTAACTAGTTATCATAAATAACAACTCAATACTTAACTAAACTATACTATCGAATTATGTGGAGTGGCCCATTCTGCTCTACCAGACGCAAATTTCTTCGAATGTCTCTCAATCTGGTTTTTGCTCTTCTCACCAATCTCTCTGACCTCTGTGCGGTAAATGCACGTGGTCTTCCACTTTTTGGGAGATTCAGACATGGTATTCCCTGCTCTGCACTCCGCTATTGTTCTATAAATGGTTCTGCGTGAAATGTTTTCATTCTGGAATATTCGACAGATTTCAGCTTTGGGTATACGCCCAACTAACTTGTAGATACTTTTTCTTATTTCCAATTTATACGACATCTTAAAGCGAAAACTTCAAAATAAATAAATCTTAACTGACAGTAAATAAAGTAAATAAACTTTTATTTTCAAAGGCAACTTGATATTATTTTGTTTTTGTTAAAATTAAAGACAATGAGTTTTGTGCCAAAACTTTTAGGACATACGTTATAGTAATATTTTTAAAAACCTTAAAAAGTTATGAAAAAGCCATTAAACAAAACGTTGCTAGAGCGACGAGAAGAAACTTCTGGCATGTTACCACTTCTACTCCCAAATGGGCTTAAAAAAGAGACAAACCCCTCTAATTGCGTGTGTGAGTTTCCGTTGAAGAGAAATGCCGGTATTCGATATGAGGGATACTATTTCATATTTGGTCACGTCCCTTTACTGATTAAAAATATTTTTGTTTTTAAAGTATTTATTTGATTTTCTTTTTGTTTTCAGGGAAGATATGGAGAAAGTTAATGTGAAATTTCACGACAATGGAACCGTATCTTATCAACATAAAAAGATTTTAAGATTTGTACCTGAGATGAGTGTTGATCAACATTTGAAAATCACAGTACCAAACATTCCATTACTTGTAAGTAAAAACTATATAATACAGTTTTATGACATATGGTTAGTTAAACAACCACTATGTCAGGATTTATGTCTAAATTTATGGTAGGGGGATTTCGGAATTTATTACAGATAGGCAGATTAATATACTGAAGGATACCTTGTACCAGGTTAAGTACCTCCACCAAGTATGAGCCCGTTTATACAGGCCCGATCATAAAAAAAAAACAAAAATACAGGGTGATTTAAAAATTGATCACGTAACTTAAGGGGGTGATTCTACTTAAGAAAATAAGGGTAGAGCTACATATACATTTCTGTCAAAATGTCATTCGTTTTCGAGTTACAAGCCGTCAAAGTTCAATTTTTATTTTGGTTTTTTTCGACATATTGCATTTATTTTTTAACCAATCCAGTTGATATTTGGCACACAAATCGAGCTTTGCAAATTCTAAAATTTTTAAGACAAAAGTAGTTTTTTAAATACCGCCAGAGGGCACTTTACATAAGAACTTAAAATTTATTTACGTCATAACTTTTTATTTTGACAGATATCGCAAAGCTGGGGCGTCATTTTATAGACAATAAAAAACTTAAAAATAAGATATTTTTATTAAAGCCGATAAACCTCACCGTTTAGGCACCAACAAGCTTTACGGGGCGATTCTACAACAGAAAATAAGAAAAATCTTCATATAAACAATATAAAATACAATGCAATATAAAAAAGTTTGTTTTTTTAAATTTTTAACACCCCGTAGTTTAAAAACAAAGACGTTTAGGACATATGTTTAAATGAAGTTTTTTCTTATTTTTTGTTGTAGAATCGTTTGGTTAAGTTTGTCGGTTGAGTTACTGGACACCCTGTATGTACATATGTAGGTAATTTGATTGAAATTAATGAAAACTTTGATGTCTATTGGTGCCTAAACGGTAAGGCTTATCGACTTTAATAAAGAGTACCTTATTGTTTAAGTTTTTGACTGTCTATAAAATGGCGCCCCCGGCTTTGCGATATCTGTCAAAAAAAAAAAAAAATATGATGTAAATAAATTTTAAGTTTTAGGTAAAGTACCCTCTGGCGGTATTTAAAAAAAACTTTTGTCCTAAAATTTTAAAATCTGCAAAGCTCGTGTTTTTGTGTGCCAAATATCAACTGGACTGGTTAAAAAATAAATGAAATATGGCAAAAAAACCAAAATAAAAATTGAAATTTGACGGCTTGTAACTCGAAAACGAAAAACATTTTGAAAAAAATTATATGAAGCTCTACCCATATTTTGTCAAGTAGAATCACCCCCTTAAGTTTCGTGATCGATTTTGAATCACCCTGTATATTTTTCTGACAAATTTATATATGTGTTTTTCTTATTTTTCTTAGTTTTATTGCTAAAAGATAATCTGGTTTTTAAACCTGGTTTTAACTATAAATTACCAATACTTTAGGCACCCAATCCACAAAAATTTTTACCTGAGAGGGGAATCCCTTTAGTTACAATCGTTGACCTTAAAAAATATGTAATTAAATTTTTATGTTGGCTTTTATCCTATAAAACGAGTATACACCTTTTAAACAACGCAACTTTGTGAATATTTTTAAATCATAATTTAAATTCTAAATCAGATAGCACACTGGTACTTGGGTTTATGTTGTTCGTAAATCTTCTTTTTTTTTTGTTTTTGTAAAAATAGCAACTGGCCAAATAACCATAACCATAAAAATGTCAGGGGATAAAATATAAATGCTTATAAAGACTAGCTGACCCGGCAAACGTTGTTTTGCCATATAAATAATTTTTAAGATGTTAAGGGTGGACAACCCTTATCACTAAGGGGTATGAAAAATAGATGTTGGCCGATTCTCAGACCTTTTCAATATGCTCACAAAATTTCATGAGAATCGGTCAAGCCGTTTCGGAGGAGTACGGGAACGAACATTTGTGACACGAGAATTTTATATATAAGACTAGCTGACCCGGCAAACGTTGTTTTGCCATATAAATAATTTTTAAGTAATATCTAGCCTAAAAATTAAAAAAAAATGTTAGGGTGGACAACCCTTATCACTAAGGGGTATGAAAAATAGATGTTGACCGATTCTCAGACCTACTCAATATGCTCACAAAATTTCATGAGAATCGGTCAAGCCGTTTCGGAGGAGTATGGGAACGAACATTGTGACACGAGAATTTTATATATAAGATAAAACCAAAAACAAACAACTGCGACCCCTAAGCGCGTAGCCAGAATTTTTTTCTAAAAGTGAGACTTGAGACTAACACTAAATATACAGGGTGTCCACCTATTAATGGTACAAAAAACTACAGGTTCCTTATAACAAATTTTAAGGATTTAACCAAACATACCTTTATCCAAAACTTGATAATACGGAGAATACAGGATGTCTAAGTAAACATAGATAATTTTAATTTATTTCAAAAATTTTGGATACGTTTATATACTCAATATATATATATATATATATATATATATATATATATATATATATATATATATATATATATATATATATATACCGGAATTTTGGCGAAAATTTTTAAGCTCAAAAGAATATTTTAAGATATCTAGAATAAAATGGATACATGACACCCTTTCTCTCGCAAACATTTAATTTTTTGACCAAGGTAAAATGCTTTAGATCGTTATATTTTGGCCTAAATAATTTGTGGTACAATTTAATACAATTTTTTTTTAATAAGAGAAATATATCAAAAATAAAAAAGTAATATTTGCTTTATATCCCTTATGTTAAATTAACATTTGTAATATTATTTCTAGACGCTTTCATCACAATCCAATAACTTAGGATGGTTCGTGCAAAAGGCAATTTCGGTTATGTTGAGCATGGGATCCATTAAACCTTTTGTGAGTATCACTGCCGATGAGCTAGTTTTGGTTACGATGACAACTTGGTAGCTCTCGCTCACAAATTTTATCCGAAAAGAAAAAACCGAACTCTAAGATGGGATTGTTAATATCCGTAAGTAGTACTCTAAAGTTTTTATTTTTTAAGCAATATACAGGGTATAAACAAAATAATATTTGGCTTTTCTCCAGAATAAAAATGTTAAATAAACATTAAAAAAACTTATTATATACTGTGAAGAAGTATTCTGTCCTTGCATAATATAATAAAGGTTAATATTACTTTAAAAGAAATAAATTAATGAAATCTAATATATTATATAAAATGCTAATGTACGTTCGTGTGTCCACGATTTTCGCTATCATCCGCAACTCCGATCAACTTCCCGTCGGGGTAACAAATACCCCTTGGTCTCCCATTGTGAGTAAGGAAGTTTGGTCGGGGTGGGTGGAAGTGGGTGGCAAAAATGTAAAATATTATATATCTGTTATCACTCATTCTTGACAAATTGGCGGAGACACAAAGTTCTGAAAATTTTTGGAATCATCTAGAAAGCTCAAAAATTAAGTGTAGTGGCGCCATCTGTTGTCGAGTATTTGAACTTCATTCAGAACAACGGTTATTTGGGTCTCATATAAACTCCCGAGCGAAGCCGGGAATCATAGCTAGTATTTAATATAAAATAATTATTTTAATTTGGGTTATATAAATATATAATATATTATTATATATGAAATAAGTTATGCTGTCCACGGCAATATTATTTGTTTTTAGACGTCTAGGGGGATAAGGTATTAACGGCAAAGTTTTCAGAATTTTTAAATAAAATTTTTACAAAATACTGTTTAAATATGTATCTGTGATATGCTGCATGGTTTAAATAAAATATATAATTGTATATCCAAAAAAAGTAATAATACCCTTTTTTGAACCTCTGAAACCGATTTAATTTCTTAGGGGCATATGTCTCTGTAAAGAGAGGCTGTAGAGAAAAATATAGCAACTTGTTATATTATTTTCATGTGTTTTATTATAATCCACAAATTGCCCCCATATTGTGGGACATCCTGTGGATAAAAATAGGTCTACATTGTGTGTGGAAATTTTAAAATAAATTTTCTTCTGGACACAGCAGCGGCGATATTTTAAGTTTCTTTTTAGAATCAGCCACGAATAAGATTATCTAAATCTGAACATTTAGTATAATATTTTTAAAATTAAAAAAAAGTTAAATATTTATTTTTGAAAGACCTGTATAATAATAGGGTAATAAATATATTTTAACAAAATGTGTAATGAGCTTTATAATATTCGCAGATTTATACAATAAAGAAAAACCTGTTTAAATAGGTAATTAAACATGTCTATTTATTTAGCTATTTGTATTATAGAACATTAGTAGTTGGCTAGGAAGACATTTTATAAAAATACCATAAATGATTATATTTGTTTATTTCTAAAAATAAATTGATAAGTATTAAAATTACATAAAACTAGACGCCTGAAGTTATAACAGTAAAGAAAAATTGAAAGTAAAGGTATGATTCCATGCACTTCCGCAAGCAAAGAATACCAATCCATAGAACCCCACAAGTGAGATTTCAGCGTACCCTAAAAATTTTTAGTACCTACCCTGACCAACAGATGGCGAAAGTACAATGTCGCTTTGCTTATACGATTACCATCAGAAATTGATAGCAGTCGCTGACGAGCAGCTAAACCTTTCTTGTTCCGTGACGAGCAGTCGGCCCGATCAGTTAGAGTGAGGATATACGCAAAATTTAATAAAAATAAAATCCCCGATAAATGGACCCAGTATCCATAAGATTATTAAATTTATGATTTCAGAATAGGATATATCGATGCGTTTTTACAAAACATTGTAAGCGACATTCGCCAATTTTACGGGAAACAATTTTTTATCCCATCGCGTTATTTTTAAAGAAAATCCAAGATCTAAATGTTTTTATTTTAGATTTCTTCTTAATTTGAATTACAAAACAAACATATTTAACATTTAATGTCAAAATTTTCAGAATCTCCTAAAAAGCTAAAAATTTTAAAATTCTATACCTAAATAACAGTTAATTTTTAAATTTTTTATTTTTATTTAATTTATCTTGACAACGGTGGCAGACTTGCCACCAAAACGTCGATTTTTAGTTCTCTATTTACTTGCTTTATTTTTTTTTTGGTTTTTTGGTACTTTTAATTTATTTTTGGTGTGTACCCAAATAACTACCATTAATTAAATAAACCGCCGAACCAATATAGAACATATCTTCATCTAAAATAAAGCCAATGAAATAAAAAAACTTTTCCCGTAAAACTGAAGACTGTCGCTTACGATGTTTTGTCAAAAACCCATCGATATATCCTATTCTGAAATCATAAATTTAATAATCTTATGGATACTACCATTTATCGGGGATTTTATTTTTATTAAATTTTGCGTATATCCTCACACTAACTGATCGGGCCGACTGCTTGTCAGCGACTGCTATCAAATTCTGATGGTAAGCGTATTAGCAAAGCGACATCGTACTACTTTCTCCATCTGTTAGTCAGGGTACAATCCGTCTAATCGCAATTCGACGGATGCGACAATCCGTCGCATCGCAATTCGACGCTGACAATAAGAAATATCGTTGTAATGTTTAGTCTGGTCTTTAATATTTGACATAAGGTTACATCTACGGTTATATCTAGGAAATTCGTTAAAGTCACGAAAATTTTTAACAATTCCAACCTCTATTTTTGTGTCTGTATTATATCCACGAATGCACATTTGTATTTTCCCCGTGGCTATTACTTAATTCACAGATATCCGTGCAGTGAGACTACACTAAAAGCACAAGCACGTGTAATCAGAACTAACCAGAACTAACTTTTCTCTTTTGTGCTTGTAATTTCATTGGTTTGAAGCACTACAGACGCTCATGCAAAACTGTCAGATTGGAGGGTCATTAGTTAGTTTTGCTTAATTAAATTTCTTTTTATACCTTAAGCGAGATTAAAAAATTGTAAGCAAGGTAAGTCTCCGTGTCTCTAATATAGTAATGACTGAAGAGACCAATTTCAGCCAAGATATAGTGATTATTATATTCTTTTACGTTTGTTTTAGTTATGTTGTTAATTTTTGCGACCAATTGTCGCTGCGACAAATTGTCGTCACGCCATATTTGCCACTTCAATTTGTCGTGCGACCAATTGTCCGCATCGAACTGTCGCAGATCCCAGATAACAAAAGCTGCAAATTGTGTCTGGAAATTTAAAAATAATTTTTCTTTTGGAAAACCGCAGCAACTTACTATAATTTTCTTAAACAATAATAAAATAATTAACAATATTTTAAAATTTTACCACCCTCTTTTCAAAAGATTGGGACACAGGTACATGGCAGTTTCTAAGGTGTCTTGCACCTGGCGTAAAAAGTATTGGCCGCCCCTATAAGAAATTTCTTTTGGTAAATTGAGGTATTTAAATTTTTGAAGAATAAAAAAGTTCCTCCCTTTTAAATAATTACATTGTTCTTAATATTGCTGCCCTTTATTAAAATTTTTGCCCGCCCCTGGTGCCTTGCACCACTAGCACCATCCGGCAGGCACGGCTCTGCACAGGTATATTTGGAAGTATCTTTTTAAAATATTCTACCAGTAAGGCTAATCATTTTTTCTAAAGGTCCTGTATTGTATTTTAAAAATGGTTAAAAGTATTTTTAATAATTTTTTTCTAAAAGGGCTGTTTAATAATGGTAACTGGTTACAAATATGTTTAAATAACACGTGTGTTGATCTTTATAAAGTTCGCAAATTTATACAATAAAGAAAAACCTGTTTAATTTTGTCCATTTGTTTAACACAAATTTATATTGAGTTATGGCAAAATTATACAATTTTTACCTATTTAAATTTTAGCAAAGATGTGTTATATCCTTTTAAGCGGGTGTTTGTATTATATTATATTATGTTTGGTGAGCATATATTTTATAGGATACTAAAAATGATAATTAGTTCCTCCTAAAAGTATATTAACAGGTATAAGAATTACAATAATTTAAAGCCCTGAAGTTATAACAATAAATAAAAATGAAAAGTAAAATTAAACCAGGACAACTTTCGCAAAAATATGTCGTTTGTTAGCAACCAGTGACTTGAGTAGACAATTTCAGTAACTCATCAGTATAATAGCCTTAAATACGTATTAAAGTTCTCTTCAACTATTACATCATGCGATAACTATCTGCTGCTTGAGGTTCTGAACTACTCAGTAGAAAAATCTACTCAAAGTACCTCAAAGTACTATCTACTGAACTAATTTATACCGGGTGATGCATCACCGGGCGGGACATAGGAAATCTCATGTAATTTTTAATGTGGTCAATTATTGGCTCCCCTAATTATTTTAGGAAAAATTCTATTGAAGTTTATTGAAGAGCATGCAAATCTACGTCCATGGTAAAAATTTTAATTTTTTCGGTTAACCCGTTTGCTAGTTAGATGCTAATATATTTTTAAAAATTGTTAAATTATTATCGCCTCATATTTATAATACCAGTTAGCGTGACATAACGTTGTCATTTTGAAATTTAGTGCTTTATTATTAAAAAACCATACAGTGAAAAGATTAAAGTTGTATTTATACAAACGAATTAAGTTAAGTTAAACTAAACTAGAGTAACAAATTTCAAGAACTTATGACATTTATAATATTTACATGCTTCAATAAATTATTAATATTATTACAATAATTAATATGTTGGAAATAAACTTAAGATTTAAGAAAATTTTCAAATATTCCTCCATTGACTGCTGAGACAATAACCCAGACGTTCATAAAATTGTCTTCTTACATTGGCTGGTATACAAAATGCTGGTATGTCTGTATTTAAAATGCGATTTTATAAAAAGCTGTTTAAGATATTGATTTAAACAAGGGGTATACCTTTTTGTAAAAAATAAGATAAAGGAATCAAACGGTCATTGCAAAATAGCATTATTACATATCAGATCAATGGCTACAAATAACCCAATTTTAGGTTTAATTTTTATTTTAATGTAATTCTTTTAAAGTTTACTAGCTATGATTCCCGGCTTTGCTCGGGAGTTGATATAAGATTATTGGTAGTTGAAATAAAAAAATAAACTATGACGTAAAAAGTAAAAAAATTATTGAAACAACAACAAACAACAGATGGCGCCACTACACTTAATTTCCAAGTTGAAGGGTTGGAAGAGTCCTTTTATCTTTAAAAATACACCCTTTGGGGTTAAACGGGAACTTTCTTGTTCGAGGGGGATAAAGGGCTATCACACTATTATAAGTCCCTTTATCGTATCGGGACTCCTTTTTAAGTTTTATCGGCACGCACATTTTTTCAACTTAGATTTATTATATACTAGCTATGATTCCCGGCTTCGCTCGGGAGTTGATATGAGACCCAAATAACCGTTGTTCTGAATAAAGTTCAAATACTTGACAACAGATGGCGCCACTACACCTAATTTCAAAGTTGAAGGGTTGGAAGAGTCCTTATATCTTTAAAAATACGCCCTTTAGGGTAAAACGGGAACTTTCTTGTTCGAGGGGGATAAAGGGCTATCACACTATATAAGTCCCTTTATCGTATCGGGACTCCTTTTCAAGTTTTATCGGCACGCACATTTTATCAACTTAGTTTTATTATATATAATGATGTTATGTTATAACAAAGTTAATTAAAACATTTTTTAAGGAAGTTAATTATTTAAAATTTATTTATAGAGAAACGGAACTCTTGCAGAAGTCCATAACGTCTACACAGGCGATACAGGAATGCAGGAATTTGGACTTTTGGCAAATTTAAACGGAAAAGATACTTTACCATACTGGAATGATCCACCATGCAACAGTCTTAGAGCCAGTGAAGGATCGTTTTTCCCACCTAGATATTTTACCAAAAAGGATATTATTTATCTGTATGAT
Organism: Listronotus bonariensis; assembly: GCA_014170235.1. NCBI lineage: Eukaryota > Metazoa > Arthropoda > Insecta > Coleoptera > Curculionidae > Listronotus > Listronotus bonariensis. The sequence continues at coordinate 105,231 of JACEGR010002997.1, forward strand.
AAAGATATTTGTCGTACGTTTCCTATGCAGTATAGAGAATCCGGTGAAAAACATGGTAAGTTACTTTTAATACAGGGTGACCGCATAGCACCCATTTTTATCTCGAATAACTTTTTAGTGATTAAAGCTTGAATTGTTTTATTAAACTGGGTGATTTATTTAATTAAATATCTTGAAAACCTTACATATTTGGATTAAGAATTGCTAAAAACCTTACTTTTAAATCCAGACGTGATCATTAGATTTCCAGTCCAACGAATGTTATTAATCCATACTCCGTTAACCTTAATGCCCATTTCCACGTTTTCCAAAGCTTCCAGATTAAACAAAATTTTCTATTTTAAAAAAGTAAGCAACTGAGTCTGAAAGAAAGCCAATAATTGATATTAGTTGTTGAACACTTTGTACAACATTTAGTAAAAAAAATTAAATATACTTAATTTTTTTATCTTTGGACAAACCACGAAGGCTAAAAGACTAAATACTAACGTACCGTGGGTGTCTTAAACGAGGTAAGAGGAAGTTTGTTGACACGGGACTTAAATACTTGAAGAAAGGGAGGAAACACCTCCGCGGGCAGCAGGTTCCACAATCTAGGAACTCTAGGAATAAAAGAACGAACAAAGTGGGTAGTTCGGGGCCTGTCCAATTGGACTGTATAGGGATGCATACACGCGGCACTACGAGTTTCTCTGTTGGGAACCGTGAGTGGAGGAACTATACTGGACAATTCTTCAGAGCAGAAGCCATGGAAGTACCTATAAACAAGCGATAAATCCACCACAGCCCGACGATGGGCAAGAGAGGGAAGCCTTTCTGTAAGTGAACGATTATTAATGAGACGAATAGCTCTTCTTTGAATAGAATCAAAATGCTTAGGGTTCTGGGGGACGCCATGCCCCAGATATGAGAACAATATTCCAAGTGAGGTCGGATTTAGGACACATATAAAGTGTATAAATTAGAAGCGGAAAAATACTTTTTGGCTCGAAAGAGAAAGCCAAGCTTTTTTGAAGCTGCCGTGGCTATAGATACAATGTGTTTATGCCAGCCAAGGTTACTTTCAAATGTGACGCCCACAAGATTGAAGGTGTCTTTGCTCTGTAAAACTTGGCCGCTCATAAGTAGAGGATTAGTATTTGATGATTTTTTTCGCGACAAGGAACATGATTGTGTTTTGGATGCATTAAATGGACGAGATTTTTGGCGCCCCAACCCAATATTAAATTAAGATTCTGCAAAAGAGATATCTGCATCGCTCTGCGTTTATTTTCCAAATCAGGTTTAGTAATGGGTTTAGGAACCTGAAAACTAGAGTGAAGGGTACTATCGTCGGCGAAACCGAGTTTTTATTTTTATAATTAAGAATAAACCTAATAAATTACTAAGTACATATTATATTTTTACCCACATATTTGATCAAGAAATCAATAATGAAATTGTATTTATACTGGTTATTTTTATGTTTCTTAAATATTTTTATGAAATATATTTTTAGGGATTACCGCTGATCTGTATACTTCAACCGACAATATATTCGAATCTGTGGATAAATCCCCAGATCACAAATGCTACTGCCCTGGAAATGAATACTGTCCCCCAAAGGTCTACAAAATATAAGTCCCTGCCAATACGGTAAGTTAAATTTCATCGTACTTACATGGCATAGAGTAAGTAAATTATGGTACATGCCCAACGCAAACACTATTTGCCGGCAATATACATTTTCATATTGGCATTGATGGTAAAGCATTGGCAATTGGTGGCAATATTATGCCAACATCTAATAGGCATTAAAAGTCAACCCTAAATAATCACTCAATTGCCAATAAATTTTACATGCAGGCGAATTGCCGGCAAGCATACAAAAATGGCGGCATACCAATCCTGATTAAATAAAGCATCCTTTTTGTTGCAGGCAAATAAATATTGGATTTTGAAGTCAAACCTTCAACGCATATTTATACTTTTCAAACCATATTATTAACATTGGTATTTAAATAACATTCGAGCAATTTATTTTATTTATAATGGCGGCTAAACATTATTTTATGTTTTTTACATAATTTAAAGGAAATGGCCTTTTCCTAACATTTTATTGATACAAATCATGCAAATAAAAATTAAGTCAAACAAAATGTTTATTAAGTAGTTTTGAGAGAATAAAAATAAAATGATGGTAAAATTAGCTATGTTAATTTCGACCCAAGGGTTGTCACCTTTGCCGCTTAGCCGAAACACAAGATTTGACGATTTGACAGATGAGGCAACCTTGCTTTTGTTTGGCCGCTTTGTGCAATTGTTTTCTACGTGGTTTTCTAGCTTTTTAGTTTCTTTTTTAAAGAAAAGAGTTTTTAGTAGACATAATTAAGTGTATTCATTACCTAATTACTGTGTGTTGTGTAATTAATTGGTGATGGCTAGTCAAGAAGGCGGGTTATTCAAGTAGACTGTTAGGAGCTGTACACATTTCGTTTAAAACCTTTTAAATTTGTAATACCTAAAAATTATATGAAATCAGGGAGTTGCCTTATTAAAAGTTTTAAAGGCGTGTTAATAAAAAAATATATATATATTTAATAGTTTTTTTTGACATTTAACTTCTTTTAAAATATTTCTCCCTATGTTTTGGATCTGAAAATTGAGTGCAAGTGTCTCTTAAATACTTACTATTTTAAAGTGTTTTCTTTTGATTTACTATCTTTTTTAAATTTTATTACATACTTTTTATTTTTATTTTTTTTTGGTTTATTGTTACGGTATAAAAATTTATATTATGTAATTTTTTTATTGATAAAGTTTTCCTGCCTTTTTTCTCATTTTTTTCGATTAGAAAATTCTAAATTTTGGGACATTTAACTTATAAAACTTGCAATACTTATTTAATGATAAATGCCATTATCCTAAACGCATTTTTTTGCCAATAACTTATTAATGATGGATGCCATCATCCTAAACGCATTTTTCCATCATAACTTATTAATAACGGATGCCATCACTTTATCTGCAACACGTGGCCTAATAACGGCCAATTGCCCACATTCGCGTCTTTCTGATACCTTTTTGCCAATGCCTTGCCATTAAAGAGTGTTGGCAATGCCAGTAAATTAAATGTACAACGCCGGCAAAAAATGTTATATGGGTGGTTATCCAACGACAACAGGACAAGCCGCATTTTTGACTCTTACCTGCGGTTTAGTAAAGAAGCTTAGTTTTTCATTTAAAATATTTTTTCATTATTGTCTTTGTATTTTAGATGCACCTGTATATTTGTCTTTTCCCCATTTTCTTGATGCGGATCCGTCTTTGATAAAAGAAATAGAGGGACTTAGCCCTCAACGGCCAATACATCAATCTTATTTTAGAATTCAACCGGTAAGTATATAGAAAGAATAAATTTATTAGGTTCATTGGTATCCATGTTTTTTTTCATTTAATTTAAAAACAATTTTTATTAAACATAAATCCAAAAAAAGCCAATTTCTACATTTGTAAAAGTATTTTCAAATTTAAATTAGTTTTATAATAGGACGGTGCTTGGCACAAGCACGCGAATATTTATATACAGTGCTTTTTGGATGGTCAATTGATAAAGGAAATCCATAGAATGGCCTGCAATATCTCCAGATTTAACAACTTGGGATTTTATTCTTTGGTAGTGTTTAAGATCAAAATTATAAAAATTACAATGTACAAAATTTGACACAGGTTACTCAGTAGGGCAAATTATTACAAAAACTATATTTTTAAAGGGTTTTTAGATTAGCATAAATTCAAGACGTTAGCGATTGGCATGTTCAACACCTAATAAATATTCTAAAATTGGATATTTTTCATAACTCCAAATTACTATATTAATTTTAATATGACAACCAAAAGTGTACTTTATATTGTGTTTCAACTAAGGTTTGACTTTTAGAAACTTGGTGTTCCAGTTGAAGCTAAAATAAGAGTTCAACTAAATTTAAGGGTGCAACAGGCTCCGTATATAATGACAGTTCAGAATTTTAGAAGCATAATGTTTCCTGTTATGTGGCTGGAAGAAGTAAGTATATACAGACTGTCCACGGGTGGGGTTAACAATAGGAAAAATGGATTTTCTTTTTTTTAAAAGCTATTTTTATTTAAAGCTTTTACTTGTAAAATAAATGATTCACGAATGGAAACTGTTCTCTTTTTATATAGAGTTTGAAAAACTTTAAAAAAACATGATTTTTTCCACAAGAGTAAGCTACCCTTAATGTATATTTTTAAACAAAATGTCACTATGAAAATTATTTGAAAAATGTTTGAAAAACAATTATACAAGATTTTATTGAACTTCATATTTTGGTGAAAACGCCTTCATTGTGTTGTGTATGAATTTGGGGACAACGGGTTTTAAAAAACAAATTATGAGATTTTTTAATCATTTTATTATTAAAATTTAAAATAATTAATTTTTGATAACTTCAAACCCCAAAATCAGTTTCATGAGATAATTTTTTGAATGATGTTTTGCTTTAAAATAAAAAATGAAGGTAGTTTAAGAAAATAAATAATATTTTAAAAATCAAAAAAACACGCTTTTATATGCAACCGAACTAAAAATTAGAAAATAATTTTTAATTACAAAGAGTTTGTCACTTCAGAGTAAAAAGCGTGGGGTGCATTTTACTATTTTTTCATAACTTTTCCCTCATAGATATTTGCAAATAGAATAATTATAACATTTAATATATTAAGCACCCCACGCTTTTATTCTTAAGTGACAAACTCTTTGTAATTAAAAATCATTTTCTAATTTTTAGTTCGGTTGCATATAAAAGCGTGTTTTTTAGTTTTTTTAAACTATTATTTATTTTTCATTTTTTAGTTCGATATATCAATTAGTTTTTTAAAAATAAATGCTCCAGTTTATTCACTAAAAATTCTTTCGCCATTTTGTCAAGAGACACAGAGGATCCGTAAAGGAATTTATTTATCCTGGCGGTCCTAATCAGGATAACGGGATACTGTTTTTAAATTATTGCATTGTCATCGGTCCTTGATACGTGAGCAAAGTTTCAAAGAAATTGAATCGCTGGAAGTTGGTAAAAATTAGGCTCAAAGATTCCGTTACATAGATAGATAGATAGATAGATAGTTACAACCCAAGCTAATAAAAGCGTGTTAAAAAGAATCCGTTACATAGATAGATAGATAGATAGTTACAACCCAAGCTAATAAAAGCGTGTTAAAAATCAAGTTTTTTCGAACGCTGTATACGAAAATTAACATTTTCTTTTCGTAAATCCAATTTTTTACAAGCAAATATTTTTATGAAGAATGACTTTTACAAAAAAATAAAATTTTTGGTCTATTTGTACCCTTGATAACCTCATTTGTAGATATGACCCTATCTAGACTACTTTTTCGATTTAAAATGTACGGTGACTTATCTTAGCAAACATTAAATAATATAATTAAACCAAATTTTGTACAAGGAGGTAACTAAACATAAAGAATTTAAAAATTATGTTTCTAACGTTGCCAAATTTATTAATTTTTTCTAGGTTGGGGAATTTTAAAGTTTTAAATGAAATACCCCATATTTTATTATTGTAATCAATTGCTTGTATCAACTTTATTATGCCCTGATATTATCGTTTTTTTATCCTGTCAATTTTAAAGATATAGCATTAAGCTTAAATACAAAACCTACCAGCTGTGGTTAATTATCTTGATCCAACCGAAATTTGTCAAAATTAGTACTGGTTAGTTCTCGTTAGATGTTTCATAATAAAATTTCCCTATTTCCGTTCCTTAATTTTTTTAAAGAATCATGAATACATCGCGAAAATGCAATTTATGAATTTAGAAGGTCCAGTTTCACCCCTGTACTAATTTTGACGAATATTGGTTGAATTTTTTAAAGATAATTATCTATATCTAGCCGTTTTTGTATTAATTTCAAAAAAGCATGATGCCATATATCCAAAATTGACAGGAGTAAAAAAAAACGATAATAACAGGTCCTAATAAAAAATAGGGTAGTCTATTTAAAATTTTAAAATTCCTTAACCTACAGAGAAAAATATAAACTTGAAACTTGCATATTTGTGTTTTTAATTCTTTATGTTCAGTTGCCCCTTGGCACAAAATTTTGTTCATTTGTATTTGATGGTTGTTGAGATAATCCACCGTTCCGATTTTTTCTACTAACTCTGTATACTTAAAGTCAATAATTGTCAAGAAATTTGCCAAGCAAGATATTAAAGAGCTACAAAATAAAATTGAATGTAGTTTATTTTAAGGTTACCCTGTACTTATAGGTTCTCCACGGAAAGACATATAAATATATTTTTTTATTTTTAATATTTTAAAAACTTATTTCTTAAAAAAGAAATAACATCGTCTAAAGGGCTAGAAGCTATATTAAAATTTACAGTCATTAATGAGCCTTATGCCCAAAGAACTTTACCTTTTATTAATATATATATTTTACTTTTTTATGCAAATATTATTAAGTCACCCTAGAATTTATGTAAAAAGTAACAGAAAAAGTAAAGATATGTATATTAAACAAAAATTTAAAATTTCAAATACTTTTTCTTGCTTTTTAAACTAATTACATAAATATTTATTACCGATATTTTATTAGCTAAAATAATGTCTTCGTAATTTTTAATCTTCCTGTATATGACAAAGTGATTTTTGTTACTGCTTTTATTTTAAGAGATTTTTTTTCTTAATTGTTAAACATATTTTTTCTTTTAATTTTAAGCTAACCCTAATTTCCCATAAAAACCATGGGAAATTGGATAGTTTTAAAAACAATATATTTCGGCGACTTCTTTTAAGCTTTTAGCAGTTCAGATAAACATTTTTTTTATGAGGAATAATAATTTCTTTTGAAATATAAAAATAAAGAAAATTACAGGGTTAGTTAAGTCTATCTGTGAACATACGGTATACCTTTACCATAAACAAAACCGTAGACAAAAAAACTCGACGTGTGCAAGCGATTGTCCAAAAACAAACTACCTAATTTTTAATACATACATTTGTTTCAATCCACGCGTCCTCACTGTATGACCTTGTAAGGACATATGTAAATTTTCTTAAACTTTTTATTTTAAAATTATCTACAAATTTAACACACTTAAGAATTGGCATTGTATTTTGTTTAATTTTAGAAACTGCTCACTTAAGTTTTTTGCTTTAGGGAATAGACGATCTTACGCCACCAATTCGTCGTTGGATCTACCTAGCCACAACTTTTGCAGATATGGCTTGCCCCTAATGACGTATGGATTTATTTTCTTCGGCAGTTGCCTGATTATAGGCGTTTTTGTTAATGCCTATAAATCGCTCGTTTTTACTAAAGAAACAATAGAAATCGGTATGAGAAACTTGCGTAGAAGAAGCAGTCTTTTGATTACAACATCCAACAGGTAACACATTTATTTTTCTACTACTGTATAAATAAGAAAACTTTGTGGCCCTAGCAACGCGAATGATAACGAAAAAGAACCTTCGTGTTACCTGGTTGCTCAGCGTTGCTAGCTACGAAAGTAATATTTTCAGCGCCTGGACAAAAAAGTAAGAGTAAAAAAACAGAAAATATGCTTGTGAGAAATATTAGGATTTATTTATAAAAAGTAACTAATTTATGAAAAAATATTTTAAAAAACTAGGTTAGGTATTGACATTAAAAGTAATTGTGCAATTTGAGCAATTAGCAAAAGAAATTGGAGGAATAATACTTGAATTAACAGTTTTTAAATTTGTTGTTGGGGTATCGTTATCACCTTTAACTACGTTAATATTCATATTTTTCACTGTTACTTCATTAGAGGAAATATTTTGGTAGGAATTTCGTGTAAAATCTTCTTTGAAATTTCCACCTTATTACTATAGGATTCAGCAATATATCCCTCCGCAACAGAAGAAGACTTCCAACCTCCATGCCTTTTTAAGTCCAAAATATCGACATCCGAAGCATTGGCAAGGAACGTAGTTGACGTTCTTCTAAAAGAATGGCCAGTGTATCTACTCATGTCTTCAAGCTTCACAAACTTCGCAATTTCTTTAGGTACATTTGAAATAGTGTGCTTTCCAATTACTTGATTAACACATTTACCTCTTTCATAACGATACAATAAGCGCCCATCTAGAGCATTCCTTGGTCTCAGCTTAATATATTCCTGTAGAAATCTGACATAAGGAACTGAGCCTTCATCGTTGGTTACTACAAATTTTTACTATAGCCACGTCATTTCTTATTTCTACATCACTTAGCTTCATTCTGTATATTTCGTCTGTCCGGCATGCCCCAGCCACTCCCATAATGGCTATTACTTTCATTGCTAAGTAACTTTGATCAGGCGCGTTAAGTAAAAGCTTTATGATTTCTTCTTTTTTAATTTTTTTGACTTTTTTGCCTCATAACCATCGTTTTTCCTTTTAATAAAAGCAACTAGTTTCTTGAACTCCGAAATATCTTGATTTTTCTTTACGGAAATTGTTAACTTGAGCATGGAATATAGAGACCAGAGGGTTGGTGGTGATTAAGACTCGGATTTTTCTTGAAAATACGCCAACATCACATTCTCGTCAATCCGCCCCACATTTTTGTAGCAAACCATTCAGAAAACGATTTATATGTTTGAAGGTACCTCTCTTTAGATTTGTCTGGCAGAAGTGAGGCACACGCAAGGTCAGCTGCCTTTTGGATGCCATTTTCATATTCATTTAACATTTTAAAATGGGAATGGATTTATACTAAATTAACAATAATTCAATATCTGACAAGTGCTGATGACAGACAATGTCAACAATAAATGTGTTGCTATGGATTAATTTTAAACAGGTAAAATTTCAAAATCTCTGATATTTCTATTAAAACATGATGTTAATGATTATTAAATTATGCGATACATAGAACAAAAGCAAAAAAATACATTACACGATGCGAAAGGCCTTTCAAGTGTTCGGAGGTCTTAAATACGCCTCGGCCATTTAAAAACCACCTCACACCAAAAGTTAACTTTCGCATCTTGTAATGTAAATAACTATTTATTGTCTAATTTTTTTCCACAACTGTTTGAAAATATAGACGTTATTTATGTAATTTAAAACAGGTAAAATCGCTTATTAACCACGGCCAACACCCACGCTCATTACCCATATCCATTACCCACAGATGATATAGGGTGCTTTAGATTTGCATAAATACGATAATTTGTACAGGGTGTCCCATTTTCGTGTGTTTTTCGGGGTTTCTCGCTTATGAGTAAAGTTACAAAGATGCGGTTTTCGCGACACCATGCTACTTTTTTGTTAAACGAAAGATGCTCCAAACAGATTTGTCCCATCCTGTTTTCCCTCTTAGTTTCTTCGCTACAAGGTGATTTTAAAAATGTTGTATT